>CM077813.1:24881476-24883976 GCA_039764185.1 Tamarix austromongolica | reverse complement strand
GCCAGGTGCATTATGCCTTGGAGTAGTATTTTTGTTCCACCAGCTATAATAGTGGGGGTTCTGAGCTCAATAATCCAAACCTTGGATGACGATAAATTATGAAAAAGATACTAATTACTTACAGTGGAACATCATATGGGTTAGGGCCAGGTTATGATGATTTTGGTCCACTGGCTATAATAATGGCTCGGAGCGCTTTGCCTTAGAGATCGTTCGATCGATTATAATAGTGGCCAGGTGCGTTGTGCCCTAAAGTAGTTATTTCCATTCCACTAGACATAATATTAGGGTTTCCGTACTCACGTGGACATAATTTGAGAGATGTGTAAATATGGAATTAATGGCTTAAATTCTAATAATGGTGATTAACCTAATTTACTTACTGCTTATATTATTTGCCTTTTATGTATTATGCCATATCTTAGCTATATGGTTACCTTACTCAGTACTTAGTGTACTTATCATGGGTGCTCTCATTCCCACAAGTAGTGGCCCCTCTTGAGTTTTTATATGTAGGAGATGATGTCCTTGCTGATTTTGATGCATATGATGCCTTAGGTGGGGCAGAGTGATGATTGGATGCACCTGGTGTGGGGTTCGAGAAGGTGTTCTCCGGACTTCTTGTTTTTAGATATTTCTACCCTTTTTTATTTTCCCGTAGTGGGAGTTGTTTTATACCTTATTTCAGTTCTATATTAACCTTGACATTTGTGTACTTTGGTTTTATTAATGAATGTTGAACTATTATGGTTTTTATTTATCATTCGCATTAATAATTTTTATACCTTTAGCCTTGTGTTTAGTATGAGATTGGCCAGGGGTCAATCTTGTACTGATCATGGTAGTAGCACCCACCGTTTTTAGGGCATGGTTTTCCAAAATAAATGAAAATTTTTAACTTTAAATTTTAAGTGTGTTACATTAATGGTCTATCTCACATTTCAGAAAAACCCATATTCCTTTCGAAAACCCGGATTAACTTGTGAGGAATCAAGGATAGGTAGTCTAGTTGGCCTTGAAATGTGATTATGTGTATTATATGTTAGTAAGTTAGGAAGGCTTAGTTCTAACACGTTTTCTATCTTGTAGCTAGTTAGTTGTCATGGCACTTAACGACCATGTTGGATGTTTGGAAGATACCTTTGAGGCATTCATCGAGTTTGTTCGACATATACCTCAGCTACCACCATCATGTCCGCATTAGCCACTCTAGGGTATTAGAGAATATTGGCTTCAGAGGGTTTCGAGACATCACCCACTGATATACACCGAAGATGAGGACTCAATTATCTTAGAGGTATGGATTCGGGATTTTGTCATTGAGTTGAGACTTGGACCATGATATATGTTTCTCCATGAGTATTGTTTATACAGTTTATGCCTTGTGCTTATATATGCTATTCAGTTTTGTGTGGCTTTGTGGAATGTGGGTATGTTGCTTCCTGTGAGATAATATGATTTACTCAGTACTAATAATTCATACTGATACTATTTTTATAGATGACTATATAAGGGCCATGGAATGGCATGAAGGTTATAAGCATGGACTAGACAAGTGGAGTCATTGGGAAGAGGTCCTATTTTCATAATGGACCTTTAGGTCTAAGATTTAGGGCAAATCAGAGTAGTACTTTTAGGTGCTACTTTTATTTACGAACGGTTTTCCCTTAGACACTTAAGTCCCTTACTGTATTTTGGTTATGTTGTTACACTATGAAATTTATTCGTAAGTTTATTAAGTATTATTTTTATTTCCACTAATTTAATATGGTTGATTTTGTTTTAGCCTTAGCACTTCGCATAAGAAAGATAAGGAGCTAAATTTATGCTAAGTATGGTGATAAAACCCGATAATTTATCAATTAACACCTCCGTAAAAATAAAAATTTTTAGCTGGTAAAATTGGAGTGTTATAGGATTGTTTCATTAAAACCAAATGACCTCATCTTTAATTGTCAGAGCACGTGGGATTTATCAGAATTAAAGGGAACACACCTGATCGTTAGATGTGTTTCCTTTAATCCTAACCCCAACCCATTTTCCTCACACTCTTCCTTCTTTGACTGAAGTCTCCTCTTGTAATACCCCAAAATTTTGCTTAACCTAATATCGTGCCATTAACACTCTAATTTAATTCTATTCATAAGAAAATCTTATTTTTAGCTTTAACCAATCCCTTAATCCTAAAACCCTAACCGAATATGAATCTTCGACCCGAATAAGCTATAATTTGTAACCTAATCTCAAACCCACTAAAATTACCCACTAATCTTATTTTGGCTAATCTAAAATAATCTAAAATTAATACAAAACCTTTTCTCTTTTTCCTTTTTTTCTTTTCTTTTTGTTTTCTCTTTCTCCCATCTCTTCTTGTGTTGTAATACTTGAACACCCCTTCTATAATTTTGTAAATTACAACCTACATCACCCATCACTCTTGACCACTACAGCTACCATCATCAATCATCCCTCACCATCCCACTTGTGTATTGCCCAGTCT
>CM077813.1:24577500-24878476 GCA_039764185.1 Tamarix austromongolica | reverse complement strand
CCCTCCTCCTCCTCTTCTCTTCTTCCCTGCCCTACTTTTCTGCAACACGCCTCCCATTACCACCATGCACCACCACACACCACCTATCGACTGGTGAACTAACCACTAAGGTTACCCCCAACCTTCCTGACATTGTCGGCAGCCATCTCTGCCAACCACCACCTCTTTTTCCTTCTTCTTTCTCTCACCCATCACGTTTTTGAGAAGCGTCTGGCTTGTACGCGATCTTGCAACACTAAAATTTCATATCATATGCTCGTGTAACCTAGCACAGCCTACTCGTGCACCCTCTTACACCTACGTTAGGTGCAAATGTATGCCTATGTGCTTCTATTCGACTTGCAACCTATTTTCCAGTGATTAAGCACAATCATGCCACTTCACATCACCTAGTTGTGCGTGATTCTAACTCTCAACCAAGGTGTGCATTGCCTACAACATGCCCATATAGCCACCATTTTTAACTGTGCACCCCTATTTTCACCCCCAAACCTTATCCAAACAACACCAAATTTTTACTATAGCTCCACCACACATTCTACTACATATCCACACATCTCAAACTTTTATTTGACTGCGGTTATTTTCATTTTCATCCTCTTTACCTTAGTTTCTCCCTCGGTTGTACTATTCGAGTCTAACCATGGATTTTGTTGTTTTTCGTAGGTGGTAATATGGTAATCTCGAAGGAGGAAGTATAGGATTACGTGCTTAGAGCCTAGTGTCCTTGTTGGTAAGCATACAAATAAATGTTTAGGGTTTCATGTTATTTGCTTTTATAGTTATGTTTGTTTTTCATGATATCGTTGCTATATGATTTAATATAAGTTGATCATGATATTTTATAATGATATGGATATTATGTTTGAAAGAAAGTAATAATGGGTAAGAGGTATAGCTATGATTTGGTTATGATAATGACATACTTGTGTGAATATATTTTGTGGCATAAAATATGGGCTAAATAAGCATATTTAAGAGGTATGATAATGATTGGTGGATTTGAAAAATAATGTGTGTGGAAGGTACAAGAATTTATAAAATAAAGACTATTGGTTAACCTTAAGGGTATTTTAGTCACCATGGGATAATAAGAAAATCGTGGTATTTTATGTGTTATGTGGACTAAATTATGGTAATGATATCCTAAGAAATGTTTGGAAGCATTATTATTTGTCTTGGGTTTTTCAAAATATAATAATGGTCTAATTAGGGCTTAATAACTTAAAATGATAATATTATTATTATATGTGTAAAATCCTAGAGTAAATCCGATATTATGGATATGTGGTTAAAGATTGGAATTATGGAAATAAAAATTGAAGGTGGTGTTCATATGAGTCTTATGGGAAGATTTATGACTACTTGTAAAACCAGGGTTTCGGTAATTCTGTGAGTAGTACCTTAGGATAAGATAATTATTGTATGTGTACGATGTGGGAGTTAGACCGTAAATTATGGGTATGATAATAATGATGATATTCGAGAATGATATATTATAAATTGTGATTGAATAATAACTATGGGAGAATGAATGTGAGGAGTGTGTGATTAAGGTTTAAAGAGATTTAAGGACTTTAACCTATGTTATGTGTATATATGCTTTAATGTGTTCAATACCTGAGAATTTATCATGAATAAGATACTAATCACTTAAAGTAAAAGAGCATATGGGTAGGGTCAAGGTGATGTTTTATATATATATTCCATTCCATCGGAGAGAATAGTGGCTTGGGAGCGTTCTTCCCTAGAAAGATGATGTTTTTAATATCTGTTCCATCAAAAAGAATAGTGGCTCAGGAGTGTTTTTCCCCTAGAAGGTGATTCAATCTATTCCACCAAATTAAGATTAGTGTGGGGCCTCTACTCATCATGGAATGAAAATATAACAGTATAACCTATGGAAAATACAATAATTGTAACACCCCTAAAAATCACGGTTGAAAATTTTTGTTTATTTAAAATAAACACAAGAACGGGGTGATACCATCGTGATTAGTATAAGCCTGGCCCCTGCCAGTCTTGCACCAACCATAAGGCTAAGGATAATTTCACAAGAACATTAATCACACTTAAAATAGAGATCCATAGAAAAATAAAATATTCATAACAAGAAAATCAGAGTGCGTAATTAAAAGCCACTATAACTGAAATAGAGTAACATAATCAAATTCCCCAAAGGGATAAAAGATATAATACAATAAAACCAAACTAGAGATAAATAGAGTCTGGTCTACATCGCTCTTGGATCCCCATGCCAAGTCCAAGAAGGTCAACTCTCAGCCTCGCCAAATGCCTCATAAGTGTCATAAGTATCGAAAATGGCATCTCCTTGGGTGGTCATTATGCTACATAGAGCAAGGTAAACATATAGCTAAGGCCATACAATAAAGGCATAACACATAAGTGAGACCATACAAATAAACCATACAAGCAATGCAGATAGTATAGGACATGTTACAGTCCAATTAAACTTAATTGTTAGATCTCTTGTCAATATTTCCATTTCACACCATTCTTATTATCAATCCATATTAGTACAAGAACCCCACTATTATAGCCGATGGATCAAAAAAAAATACCCAGGACAGAATGCGCTTGGCCATTATTATTCACCGATGGAATGGTCTCCAAGGCACAGGGCATCTGGCCACTATTACTCACCGATGGATTGATTTAGCCCCAACTCTCATGGTGTTTCACTATAAGTAGATAGTATCTTTCTATGGTTTATCATCATTAGGTTTGATTTTTTGAGCTTAGGATCCCCCACTATTATAACTGGTGGACCGAAAACATATAGGGCAGAATGCTTCTGACCACTATTATTCATTGGTGGATCATTCTCCAAGGCACCCTGGCACCTGACCACTTTTATTTGCCGGTGGACCAGTCTGGGTCTAGCACAACCATCTTTCTCTTTAAATGGTTAGTATCTTATTCGTGTCTTATTCGATAAACATTACCTCCCTAGACATGCATGTCCTTTGGACTACCCACTTACACAACCCGTATACTCCTATCTTTCTGAAAGGGACCCATCCCATATCTTGGGACCTCTATTCCCCCTAATATATCTAGACATCCTTTCCTAATTTTTCTTATTTACCATGAATACCTAGCTCCTAAGTGTGTGGGTTGACGCCCACTTTCCCATACCTTTGAGTCAACTCACTATCTCCCTCTAGGGTTTTCCCTGGGAAACCCTAATTTGGCCTATATGGCCCAATATTCATTCTAGGAATAACCAACAACCTATATAACAAATACACCATTATATGTTTTGGGATTTTATTCATGACACAATTACTTCACAACATCACTTACCAATTACTAGAAGTTTATATCCAATTGTTCACTAATTCAATTGTACATTTATCAAATTGGTAAAATATATGCAACTATATCCAATCAACCTATATATCTTACCAAATAGGTTAGAGAAAATTAACATAAGACAAATTATATATGCGTTCAAAAAACATACCTATGTGTAGTTCTTCTGAAGTGCATGTCGTTTGATTTTTGTTTCTAATTTTTTTCTTCAACACTTTATACTGACTACGAATCTCCCAAATAGGTTTCAAAGATCTAGCATGCTCTTTAATCCTTTGAACAATGTTTGAACCCGGGTGATACATGTCTTCAAATTGAGCACCACCAACATTTACTCCAAACTCTGAAAAACTTTCATTTCCACTATGGTATTCACTAAATGGGGCGGGCATTGACATTTTAGGCTCAAAACTTGTGTCAACCTCATGTTTTCTTAAGCATGCACCATGTTGTTGTTGTAACAAGTTATATTTAACTTATAGTTCTTCGTATTTCAAATTTCAGTTAGGAAGTGCAGGGTAATGTTAAGAATATAATGAACATAATAAAATATTTTAGTGCAAGCACTTATGTATAGAGACAAAATGAATTGCTAAAATGTACATAATTGTATCTAAAAATATATCATACCAATGTTGATGATGAACTTGAAGCAAAATTATACGAATACACTTCATTCACAATCGGGTTATTTATCTCTTATTCAGTTGGCTCTAGATGAATAAGAACCTACAAACATGTCATAACACAGTTTAAGTTTTTATGAACATCATATCAAATGAAATATATTGATTTATGACCAAACTAACCCTTTGTTCAAAATCCTTCCTCTTTTGCAATGCCTCTATTGATTGTTTAAAAATCCTTCCCTTCTTATAATTTTTAATTTGAATCCATAACTTCATATCTAAGGAAGGATTATACAATGATAAATGCTCAATAGCCCAAACCTAACAAATTATTAAAGCCGTATATAAAATAAATAATATATATAGATTAAAGCATAAATACTTACAAATGTTTATTTTTTGTTTATTACCTTCAATACATGAGCACATCCATGCAAGCAAAATGCTAAGTTTGCATTGCTTTTCTGAAATGCATTTAAACCTTCTTCCACTAGAAACTCATACATCAATAAACCCCATACATAATCTAATTGATGTTCAAAATTATCTAAAAATCCAGTAAACTTGCACCGCATTACTCAGAACGGTGTCGTTAATAAAAATGTCACAAAAATATATACAATAAACATAATAACAACTTCTTTATCAGTATAGTCCAATTGAAAATAGATTGATGCTTCAATAATCTATTTTATTGTTTCAGGAGATACGAGTCTACTATTTTGCACCCTTACAAATAAATTCTAAAAAGCACCAAGTCTATAGTCGGTGTCTAACATTATTGGAATTCCACAAACTCTAAGTCCTAAAATTAAAGATATGTTAGCTACTTCGAAAGAGATGCATCTACTTTCTGTGTTGAATCATTTCCTTTCTTCATTCCAAGCAGATAATAATGAACCCAATAAGTTGCTGCTTATGTCCATATCAGGTAGTTATGTTAATACAGCAAAAGGAGTCCTTAAAAATATTACCTTTTTAGTTTTTAATAGACAATTATAAACATTATCTAGTTCATTAATTTTTTATGAATATCTAATTAGGTTTGCCATGAATCTACAACACTTAATTTTTACTATTAATTAAAATAAAATATACTAATCTCATCATAACATTTTACTTTACGATATCATAAACAAATTTATGGTAGCAATCAACATATGTAAATAACATACACATATCAAAATTTATTTGTTTATTCACTAAAAACTACATTTCATGTAAGAATATTCAATAAATATTCAGATCTACAACCATACACACACACTCACACACACACACACACACACACAAATATATATATATATATATATATATATATATATATAGAGAGAGAGAGAGAGAGAGAGAGAGAGAGAGAATGATAGTAATAAAAACTTAAACACATAATAACAAGCATAACCTATACTTCGACTAAATTAAACCATATGTAGGATATGATCATATGTTATCAAATTTTAGACAAAAAGCTAGACAAAATTATGAAATGTTATATAAACAAAATAATTAAAGAAAAAATTATTCTAAACTAAAATGCATTACCTGAAATTATTGGATGAAGATGTAATGATGAAATTTAGTGCGCATATTTAATTAGATGGGATATGGAAGAGGAAATTTTTGAAAGGGTTGAAGTTGGAGTTTGATTGTATTGATTTTAGGAAGAAGGGAGTGAGAGGGCTAAAGTTGGAGTAGGAATATGTCAGCAAAAAGAAAATCGATTCATATATAAGGCTCAATAAACACACCTAACTATTAGGTGTGTATAGTTATAAAATACACATGATCATTAGGCGTTTATGTCTGAATTTATATTGCAAAAACCTTATACTTTGACTGATTTCAATAAAACATATCTGATGATTAGACGTGTTTCGTACCCCCTAATGGTGTTACTAATGGAAAGTTATTTTGGTTATTGCATAAATAAAAGGGTTATTTTAGTATTTGATCAATAAAAAGAGGTTATTTTGGTAATTAGCTCATAACATGCAATAGATCTCTTTTCCTAAGTTGGTGGTTCTAAAAAACCTTCATGCAAAATAGTTGCCGCAAACGCGACAAACAAAGCTGCTAAGAATTGCTTTTTCCCCCTTAGATGTCTCGAGCTTGCCACCAAAGCCCGTGTCTCAGTAATCTGGTTCAGTGCCTTATCTCGCCTACCTATTACTCCCCTGATACACAATTATATACTCAAAGCTAACGTACACTGCATGATTAGGTGGACTAATGTCACATGCATAACATCACAGAAAAACACACCTATTAAGTATACCCAAACCTCGGGCATCCAATCTATCTCTCATTGATAATCTATCATGTAAGGAAAGCCATAAAGGAATACAGTGCCTAAGCATCATCAGGGGTTGCCACACCAACTGCACCCATCACATCCTTAGCCTATTCCTTCTCAGTTTTTCATATGTTGCACAAATGACATAGCTCTTATCGCGTTGCCTCCAACCACCTTAGGATGATCGGAGCCAGTACCTCCCAAATTCGAAGGAACTGAGAGAAAGAATACTTGTGGCATATAAGCTGGAGGCCTACAGGCCCAAATATATAAAGAGAATTTGTTTTGTTAAATATATTCCAAAGTGACTTCTTCAATGCTCACGTGTTCCAGCCATCGAGTTGGAGTAAGCCCGAACCACCTTGCTCCATGTTATGACATAATTGATCTCAAGCAACTATGGCACATCTTCTATCTATCAGCTTATCCAACCACAAGAATGATCTACAGGGGCTGATAAATTTATGGAAAATTTTCTTCGATAATAAAATCACCTAACTGAAGTATACCTGTATGCCGAACATAGCATACTTGATAAATTGAATTTTGTCCTGCATAGGATAAATCAAGGTGATCAATCCAGTGCCTCAAACGAGTTGCCACCTTCTCCAAAAGCGGATGCAGATGAACCGAGGAGATTCTTGCCGACAATAGAGATAATCCAAGGTAGGCGATAGGCAATACTAACGTTTGAGGGTTGATCAGTATATTATGTCCGTGTGGTACGGATATGTGCGTTTACATTTCATGTTTCTGAAATAGTTTGAAAGCATAAAGGGACTCTGAAACATCATAGCTCAGCTGGAAACAATTTCATTTAGTTTTTTTTTTTTTAAATAATAATGATAATGAGCAAACAACAATCATCATATTACTAACTTGCTCTTTGAGCGATTAGATATATCATTAGCACTAACCATCACCTTCTCATTCTCAAAAGTCTGTCTCCTCGTATCTGATAGCGCGTTGGTCGACGCAACATACATCCTTACAGGACATCACAACAGCAACCATATTTGGCATATCGAGTTTGTTTGCCCCCTTTGTCTTCACATGAGCCTGAGCGGAGATTTAGTCCAATTGTGGTTTCCTTTGGCTTTACTCAATTGGATAGGTTTGTTATTCATGTTCCTTTTCGTGCAATCTTACCTTTTTTTTTTATAAGTGATGATTTTATTATAAACCGATGTAGCCACATTGTGATCATCTTCCTTCCTCCATCTTTAAGGAAAGGATTTGGAAGAGTCCCAATCTTTTATCAGGGTAAAATCCAAAACAGTCATTCAATCGCTAAGGTCCGAGTTAACCCCCCAAGCCTAACAAGTAGTACTAACGCACACCCAACTCACACAAAAACATATATAACTATACTGAGATAGCAATACACCTCAAAATCACAACGACAACATTCTACCAAAGAAAAATCAAGACAATAGCAGAGAAAAGAAACACGCAAAATCCCTTTTGTGTCATACCTTTAGCCTACAACTCCAATCCCTAAGCATCAGCTCAAACATGCAGCATGCGTTCCCATGTATGTCCGATTTCCTGCAATATCAAACACCTAGCCTACAACCACGCAACAAAAGGTTCAACCCTTGATACTCCCAACTTTGCAATCTGGTCCGCAGCAACATTTGATTCCCTGCCTCGAAACGAAGTTTGGAAACTACTCCACGTAATCAAATTCAGTTGAAACGCCGTCTTCCACGTTCATTACTCCAAGCTACAACAGTTACTGACTCTGATTTGATCTCTAGCCCCATATATCTCAACCATTCTTTTTGCAAAGAGAACTCATATAACATATGAATAGCATAAATTTCTGCCTCATTTATTTCCATGAATTCAATGGGAACTGAAAATATAATAACCCATCCTAAAATCCTTCAAATTGTATATAAAATTATGTTGATATAAAATAAATGAGTTTTGTTTTTATAATGGGCTTGAAACTTCAATAAAATTGTAAATTTCAAGTGCATTAATCGATTGACTTGCCTAACTAATCAACCGATAAGTTCAAGAACCGACAATTTTATTTCTTAATAAACTAATATACTAGTTTTCTCAAATCAAACAACTGGTTGTCCTACGATTTCATATCATTTTCTAATTTTGATTCGGATCTTTTTCCAATATTTATGAAAAATTCTAATTAGAATATTGTTGTGCTAATAAACATATTTTGGTAGTTTGGGATTATTTTTACATTATTTATATCACTCTACGATTTTATTTAGTTAAAAAAAATTCCACTGAGGTATTCCTCACCTTCTCTCTTTCCCTTCACTTTCCTCTCTCTTCTAGCAGCCATGGTTGGGTGTTTAACTTTTTACACCTCTTTCCTGACCTATCAAACCTCATTCATGCCTCTTTCTACTCACACCTTACCTCCCTTACCTCAACTTATGATCTCCTTACACTTTGACTGCCCACACTCAACCTAAGTTAGACTTCTCTCTCTTCCACTTGAGAATGTCAACAATCACTCTCTTCTATACACTTTATTCCTGATTCAATTTACTCCTTATTATATGTATTTTCTTATTCTCTCCCTTTTCCCTTGTGTAATTCGTTAAGTGTTGGGTACTCTCTACTTTTCCTTTCTTTTATTATCTACAAGGAAAACAGAGGTTACATTTGGTTTCCTCAACCTTTAGTTGAATCATTATCTATTATTTATTCTCTTAATCTTAGCTTTAACTATACATTGTTTCTCTTAAGCAAGAAAGGGTTAAAGTTTTAAGAAAAGTTGAAGATCTTAGTTTTTTTTTCAATTCTGAGAAAAGGTTGTACTATGCCATTTTTCTTCTCCTTCTCCTTCTTCTTCTAATTTTGTTTTTATTAAGTTTTGAAAATGAATTTTAATGGTTTTGATTTTTTATTCTCTTAAGAATCGAGGTATTGGTAGACAACCATCTAGTTATGAGTATTTTGTGCTAGAAGAATTGCATGGAGGTAAGGCATTCTTATCTTTAATATGAATAAGGCATTCTTTTCTTACTGTCATTCCATGTTCTTTGTGTGTTCCTATATTGAGCATGAGTTAATTGTAATCTTGGATTCAAGCATGTGGTAAAGTTTTCTTCTTTAAAATTTAAGCATGTTTTGAGTTCCCTATTATTATGCATGATTTTGGCAATTTTGAACATGATTTTGTTATATGCCAATATTACCATATATCAATGTAATTATATGTCTGTAACATGTCTTTTTATATGTTTTCTGACATAGAAGCATGCTATGATTAATATGATAAAGTTAGGTGAAATTTTGATATGTGGATTGTAGGTCTAGGTGTTGTTTTCTCAGCGCAATTGATCAGTTTATTAGATCAACCGATTGGTTGTGTGAAGAGTCACTTGGTTTGGGATTTTTTTATTGAATGGTTCCTATGAGCAGTTAATAGGTTTGCCAAATCCATCAAATAAATACGTTGTGACCATAGTGGTTTGGTATCTACTTAGACCTATCGACTGGTTTCCTATGAATAGTTGATCGGTTGGACCAACCCATCAACTAGTTCACTAATTTTATTTTCTATTCAGGTGTGGTACAACCTAACCGGTTAACTATTCCTAGGGACTCATTGACTTGTCCACCGATATTTTTCCATGTTTGTTTGTTAACTATTATTGTTCCTATAGGCCTTCTATATTAATGTGTTTATGTAATTACAACATTTTAATCATGATTTCAACCATGCTTACCCTGAATTTAATATGGATCAAAATTATGGTATTTAGGCCTTGATTTGTTTAATTTTGGTGCCACCTCTAAACACCTAATTTGTAGCTTATATGTTGTGTGATGTATTTGGTGCTATCACTTGAAAACATCTAATTTGGAAATTAATTTAATTAATTGTGATTTGTAATATCACTTGGTAATTAATAATTAATGGATTAAGATTTTGTTCAAGCCTTTTTCTCTGACTCTTAGGATAGCTAGCCAGGAGTTAGTGGGTTGATCACCTAGTGTTTTTATATTTTGGTACCTATTTCCTTTTCTAATAGGTTACGATCGATAGGGAGTATGCACATATATTTGAGATATAGGATTATACTGTGGCAAACTGGCATGGCATCGGTGTCCAGTTCGGGTGGGTGAGACATCCCAATATATGTCTGTTGACACTTCATATTGTCCATTGCTTAGGCGGGTGTGGTATTCTAACTTTTTAGTACTCATGGTAGAGGTATTCAAGGTGAAGTGGGTGAGGTATACCAATACAATCACCATTAATGTACACTGACTTCGATTGGTGTGCGTGGTATCCCAATTTGTGTTAGCTCCCATGGCAGGTGCACTTGATGTGTAATGGGTGCAGTATCCCCTAAGAAAATCCCCTTTGATATATCCTAACCCCGTGTGGTGGGTGTGGTATTCCATTGTGTGTGTATGTTGCTATGAGTTTTATCATGGTAGAGAAATATGTGTGATTGAATGAATTATCTTAGTAACTAAAAATTATGTGCTCACTAAAGGAAGGTTATTATAATATGGTTTACATTATGTGATTCTAATGTATGATTTATATTGTTGTTCTTCTATGATTTCCATGTAAGTATGCCTTGTTATATTGATATCATGAGCCCAAGTGTTACACTATGTTAGTATGCTTATCACCATGATACTATATGGCCTCAATGTGCAACATGAGCCTTTACTATATTTTAGGTAGTTTGTTTTACTAGTACTTCACCATACTATTACTACATTTATGTGGTCACTGTGATGATACATCTTTTGGTATGATGAGTAGAGGAAAAGTTGTAGAGTTACAATTCTCAGCTAGAGTATGCTGAGGATGGTATCATGGATCAATATTTGGCCATTGCTTGGGGTTCGAGAGTTACCTTCCTATTTAGTTAAGAGTTAGGCTAACCGGTTAGATATATTTTTATCCATCGTGTTGAGATACTTTTTGGTTCTTTCTAGTAATTTAAACTTTTGGCTTTGATTCCTGTATTTAGATTTTGTAAACTCTCATACTTCCTTCTATATATATTATAATTGTTCTCATCATTAGCACTATTTATTAGTAGAGTATGTATTATTTCATGGTTGTTCCGTTTTGTCTTATATTAGGCACGGGTTAGGTAATGATCTCATCTCTCTCACGGTTGATGCGGTGGTAACATTTCCTAGTTTTTCTTTCAAAAATGATTTGGCATTGTCTTCAAAACAAAAAAAAAATTGTTCAAAATTTTGGGGAGTTACAAGTTGATATCAAAGCCTATGGTTTTTAAATACTGATGTTGTTTTGTGAAAACAAAATTCTTTGGCTTCTTCTAAGTATTTAGAATCTATTTTAGTCTACAAGTGAGTGTTGGTTTGGATTGGAATTTAGCCTTAAATTCATTATACATGAATAACTTTTAGCCTTATTTACAATGTGCAAAATCCATGTGTACTAATTGTAACACAATTTAGTATTCTAGGACATTGATAGCTATAGACCGACATCTCGAGCATTTTATGGAGACTATTAATGCCTACATGGAGAGGCAGATTCAATATGAGGAGGCTCCTCAACTGTCTCTTTCATCTCCTTTTCTGGTGCTGCCATAGAAGGATTAGCTCGGTAGGATTGATCTTCACTGCCTGTCGGTCTTTAACGATTAGAGGACCTAGATGTGTTAGAGAATTGGCTGAGGGATTTTAAGAATATTTTTGCAACTAGTAGTTACCTAGAAGATAAGTAAGTAGACATTGAAGTATTCCTCTAGCGAGGTAGTGCTGACGAGTGGTGGAGAGGTTATGAGATGAGAGGCACCACTACAGATTAGTGGGAGACTTTTGTTGAGATGCTTAGGGCACATTTCTACCCTACTCGTCTAAGGATGGAAAAGTATGATAGGTTCATGGCATTGCATCAGGGTACATCTATGGTGGAGGAGTAATAAGACCGCTATTTGGATTTAGTCCACTTTTTCCAAAGTTTTATGCTCATGAGAGGATGAAGGTTCACCAGTTTTAGTTGGGGTTGAGTTTGAGACTTCAAGAGATGCTAGTGGAGACTCGCGCGTAAGACTTGCAAGCCATGTACGGCTATGCCTAAGAGTCGTCAATGATTATGAAAGCTTGCAATGCCCAGTTAGGGTCAATCGGAGGCTTAAGAGAAGTAGGCACCTGGGGGGATAGAAGCGATTCCAAGCCACATACAGTCATCAGTTGGGGATGATACCTCACTATGGAGGATAGTTGAGTCAGCAACAGTGAGGTTTTTCATATGTTAGCGGTGTGGTAAGAACCACCTAGGGACAAATTATGTTGGGTAGTTGGTTCAGACTCATGGTTTTGGTAAGATGGAGCACCATCGATTTGAGTGTTGTACCATCGAGGGTAGTGTCCAACAAGGGCAAGCATGTTCGTAGGGTACAGTGGATCTAATGCTACCAACTGAGAGGGATCAACTAAAAAATAGTGGAGCTAGCAAGAATGCTTTGCAGAAGAGAGTTCAGAGACCCCATACATTTTAGCTAGAGAAGGGTTTGAGAAGAGTTACAGGACCCCCTCCATGTAGTCGTCTGAATGTGAAGAGTCAATTAGAGGTTGACAAGCAAGCAGACGTTGTCACGGGCACATTTACGGTTTCTTCCTTTCTTGCCTATGTATTATTTGACTTGGGTGCTTTTCATTATTTTATTTCTACTATTTTTGTCACTAGGAAAGCTATGATTCCTTCTAATATGATAGAAACTTACATTGTACTCCTGTATAGGAATAAACTTCATTATACTAGGTTGTATAGAGATGTGGCCTTAGTTATTAGCAAAATTGAGCTTTTAGTAGACCTCATAGAACTTGAACTTCATGACTTTGATTTAATCCTTGATGTTGTGGAATTACATGGATTGAATAGATCCAAACCAAAATCAGAATTTACAAGATGATGAACAATTGATTATTCTATCACAAAATAGAACAATTTAGGAGAAAAACAAAGATTTTTATTTATGCTCTTATGTAATTACATGATGATTAAACAAATTAATCAATTACACAAATCTACAATTCTATTTTAATGGAGAATTCTATGGAAAAGCGGAAGGTTTTAGGTCGCATGACTTGATAGCTATGATTTTCTCATATCTCGTTTATACTAGAAAAAAGCCTACAAGGCAAAACATCGTGCTTTAGAAATAAAGGAGAAACATAGGACCCCTGGAGCTAATTTCCTTACTCTCATCATTTTTCCCAAAAACACATCAAAATATAATGTGAGAAAACACGATCTATTTTAATAAACATGAGACCCCCGTGTTTCTCATAGATCTCAAATATTGACTCCAAAACTTCTCCACTACCTACACAAACTAACATAATGTTATGTTGTGCATCAAATACCCAATCAAAACTCACAATTCTCCACCTTGATGTAGTATTTGTGATGCATAACATGTAAAGACCTCTACAAAAAAAAACCTACCTCAACAAAGGGCATCATGACCTATAAACACTAATCAAGTATGAAAAATACTCGAACTTACCGACAGTTAGTGGCTTCATAAACATATCATCCAGATTATCCAAAGTACCCACTTTTCCAATATAAATTTGTATGCAACAACAATACCTCGGATAAAGTGATACCTAATGTCACTCTGCTTTCTTTGATGATAGAAATAATTCTTATTCTTCATTAAATAGATAACACTCTAGCTATCACCTCGAGCAATTGGAGCACCATGAACAAACCCAAGCTCATGTACTAAACCACCAAGCTATACGGATTTATGAAAAGCCTTTGTTATAGCCATATAATCAATAGAGGACAAAGCCATCACATCATACAAGGAAGATCTATAGCTAATAGCTGAACTACTAAGATAAAAACAAAAACAAAAAAATCACTAGTATATCTCCTTTTATCAAGGTCTACACCAAAAACAGAGTCAATAAACCTAAGCAATGAATCGGCTAATCTCCCATACTCTATACATGATGACATCATACCCTTAAAGTACCTTAGAATCCACTTCATTGCTTGTCGGTGAAACTTCCCCCGATTCATCATATATTGACTCACCACACTAACAGCTTTAGCGATATCAGGCCAAGTATACATCATAGCATATATGATGCAACCAACAGCAATAGTAGCCATGAACTCCTCTTCCTCTTTCAATTTGGGATCATCCAAAGCTGACAATCTAAACCAATGGAGTGGTCAACATTTTGACATTTATTATATGAAATCTCTCTGGCACCTTGTTCAAATAGGACTCTTGTGACAAGTAAAAAATCTTTTACTCACGGTCTCTTATGATATCTATGCCAAGGATCTTCTTTGTAGCTCCAAGATCCTTCATCTTAAACTCACTCTTCAACATTGCCTTCACCTTATCAACATCAGACATATCTTTTGTTGTAATAAGTGTGTCATCAACATATAGCAAAAGATACACAAGATAGCCAACCTCCATCTCCTTCAAGTACACACATCCATCATACTTACTCCTGAAGAAACCATGCTCAAGCATGAACTGATAAAATCATTTATACCTCTATTGAGAAGACTACTTCTGACCATATAGTGACCTATTCAATAGGTGCACATGATCATGCATCCCCTCAACAACAAAACGATTAGGTTGTCACATGTAAATCTCCTCCTTGAACTCACCATGAAAAAATGTAGTTTTAACATCCGACTAGTCCAACTCTAGATCATGTATAGCCACAAGAGCAAGTAAGGTATGAATAGAACTATGTCTAAATATAAGAGAAAATACCTCGTTATAGTTCACGCCTAGAATATGAATAAATCCACATATAAGCAAATGAGCCTTATACCTTGGTATCTAGACCCTGGAGCTCCCTATTTAAACTTGTACCATCATTTACAATCAACTATCTTCTTCTTCCTGGGTGCCTTCACAATTTTCCATGTCTAACTATTCAATAAGGACTCCATATCTTGCTCCATAACAGCACACCACTCAAAAAGATTAGAACTCTCAATAGCCTATGAGAATGATGTTGTCTCATGCACATCAACAATAGTCTCTACACTAAATAAAGCATAGTCAACCAATTATTCAAAACCCTACCTGACTGAAGGCTTAACAATCCTTTGTGCTCTACTTAGAGCAACATCCCTTTGCTCCACCTACTAATTGGATCCACCCACTTTAGTCTATCAGAAGGGTTTCTATTATCCAACTCAACCTCTAGATGGCCCAAAGCACTATCTTGCTCCACCTCTTTAGATACACCATCACAAGACTCGGTCTTCTAGAGGAACAATAACTCATTGAAGGTAATATCCCTACTATTCAAGATCTTGGATTCAGCTAGGTCGCATAACTTGTACCCCTTCACTTTGGATGTGAATCCAAAGATACACTTCTTGGATCTAGGCTCAATTTTACCATTATTCACATAAGCATAAGTAGAGAAACCAAAGACGTGAAAATCAAAGCAATAAGTTGGCTTACCAGACCACAAATCCTCAAGTGTATTCAACTCAATGGACCGATTTAGTGATCGATTCACCAAGTATACTACCATGTGAACCACCTCAGTCCAAAAATCTCTAACTATCCCTCCCTATGATAACATACAATGAGGCTTCTCTAATAGGGTTTTGTTCATCCACTCAGTAACCCCATTATGTTGTGGCCTCCCAACACAAGTGTCATATCTTGTTATCCCATGGTCTTAATAGAAATCAGTGAAACTCTTATCAACAAATCAAGACCATTTTCTATCCTAAGAAAATTAACTTACTCCCCATCCTACTTCTCTAGTAAGGTCTTCCTATGTTTAAAAACATTAAACACATCATTCTTATGCTTTAAGAAATAAACCCATAGATTGATAGAGTAGTTGCCAATAAATGTGAGCAATTATCTTGAACCACCTTTAGATACCACTATCGTTGGACCCTACAAGTCATCAATAAAGAAGTGCTCTCATACCATGCTTAGCTGTTGAAAAGCCAACATGCTTCCGCTTAACAAATATATAGTGCTCACAAAAGTCTATAGTACCAGTACTCTATCCATCTAACAGTTCCCTCTTAGAGAGCTCAATAAGACCTTTGACACTCATGTGCCCTAGTCTCATGTGCCATAATCTTGTAACATTTGAGTCTGACAACCTTGGTGATGTCCCGACAACTATTCCCACAACACTAGAAACACTAACTCATACAGTGTCCCGACCCACTTCTCCTTCATCGCCAACGGATCCCCTTTTGTAATTCTCATAGTACCATCCCCAATAACACACCAGTACCTATAATAATTTAAGGAACTCAAAGAGATGAGGTTCTTAGTTATCTCAGGGGTATGCCTCACATTGGAGAGTGTTCTAACCACACCATCATACATCCTTACCTTCACTGTCCTAATCCTAGCAACTTTGTAAGCAACATCGTTGCCTATTAAAACAATTCCACCATGAGTCACCTAAAACGTATAAAACCAACTCCAATTAGGAAATATATGGTAAGAACATCCAGAATCCAAGATCCATATATCAATGATCTTACTATGTCTATCATTGGCCAACAACACATCTCCATCATTGTCATAATAAGCTATGACAGCACCATCCATTGTATCGGATGACTCACCAAGCTTCATATTGGACAAAACTTCCAAGCATGCCCCTTCTTGTGACACCTATAGCATGTTAAATTATTTTTCCAACTCTTTGACTTAGATATGAACTTCTTACAGTCACCAAAATCCTGCTCATGTGCCCTCCCCTTCGCTACCGATTCTTACTATATGAGTCCCCGGAATTACCGCTACTAGTTAACTATCTATCAATAAACTCCCATTGTAGCAGTATGGATTTCACATCCTCAAGGACTAATTCATTATTCCCATACAAAATAGTCTCATGAAAATTCTTAAAACTAACATGCAAAGACATAATAGCATAATGGTTAAATCTTCATCATTTAATATGACTTCTATCTTATGCAAATCCATCACAATATAATCAAATTCACCAAGATGAGATCTCAAGGATTGATCATCATCTAATTTCAGGTCATAAAGCCAACTCTTCAATAGTATTTGATTTACGACTAACTTTCATGTATAATGACCCAAGCTTCAACCACAAGCCAGTCGTCGTTTATTCTTTTGCCACTTCCTATAATACCTCATTTGACGAGAACAATTGTATAGTAGAGAGGGCCTTCAAATTTAATTCTTCAAATCTCTCATCTATTATCGAATTTGGCTTATTCAAATGACCAGATAATGCCTTTTCCAACCTATTTTGAATTAAGATTGTCTACATCTTCAATTTCCATAATATAAAATTGATTGACCGATTGAACTTCTCAATATCAAATATTATACCTATTCTAATTACCATATACCTTCAACAACCACAACTCTGATACCAAATTATTATAAAATTACGTGAATTGAATAGATCCAAACCAAAATAAGAATTAGCAAGATGATGAACAGTTGATGATTCTATCACAAAACAACAAAAAAAATTAAGGGGGAAAATGTAACACCCCAAAATTTACTACTAAAATAATTCATTTTAAGTGGTAGCATATTATCAAATAGTTGGGTGTTACCGCCATAATTGACATAAGTCTAGCTTATCATACCATCATTCAATCAATCACAAAGTAAAACATGATAAATAGAAAATGAGGAACTTTCATAAATATTATATAAGAGTGTAGAGGTTTACTCCGAGTACAATAATCCAAATACAAAAAAGGATACCATAGATCTAAGAGTCTAAAAAGGTATCTAGTTAGAACTAACATTCGAATAAGATGACTCTACGTCCAAAAACCTAATACAAAAATCATTCCTCCACAAAATAAGCATCAAAGGTTGCAAACTCGTCTACTAGGTTATCATCAACCTGCACAAAGACATATAGGTCGCCTACTCGTGGGAATGAGCAGCACCCATGAAACGAATGATCTATACGCTACATACTAAGTTAGGTAATAATATAGTCGAAGCAGTTTACACATAATATATGAGTTCACATTAGAAAGTAAGCATACATGCAATAATATAAAATAGTGCCAAGAAAGTACTAATTTCAGGTCACACTATATAGATATATCATATTTCAATCTTTTATTTATGTTGAGTTCAGGGACCCACTATTTCTAAATCAATGGAACATTCTGAAACACCTCTCAAGGACAACACACCTAAGCTATTATTACCCAATGGAATGGACCCAACACCTCTCAGAGCAAAAATGCTCATGAACCACTTTTCTTAAATTGATGGAATGGTCTGAAGCATCTCTCAAGGACAACACACCTAAGACACTATTATTATCTAGTGGAACGGACTCAACACCTCAATCCTGACTCACGTAGTCTTTCACTTTAAATAATTAGTATATTTTCCATTAACACATTTATCTCTTATTTATATTTTCATTCACGTTGAGTATGGGGCCTCACTATTCTTAATTTGATAGAATGGACTAATGCATCTCTCTAGGACAACACACCTAAGCCACTATTATTATCCTATGGAACAGACCCATATAAACACCACAACCCAACTCACGTACTCTTTCACTTTAAATGATTAGTATCTTATTAGAGTTGATTGTATAATCAAAATTTTCATGTGGGACTCATATAGATAAGACATGTAATTGAATATATAAACACGACCACAAAAGTATCCTTAAATGATCATAATACACTTAGGGTAGTTAAAATGCTTATATTCTCCCAAGCCTTATAAATCCCAATACTGATACCTTCAAATCTCTAATATTCGTTTGGGATACATATCCTCAATTATTTACAAAGATGTATATCCAATATTATACCAAAATCATACTTCCACACTTATATTACTCTCAAGATATCATATCATAGAATAACACATAAAAGCACATACACATACATATAAAGTCCTAGATATGATATGTATCCTTATCAACAAGGACGCCGGGCTCTAAATGAGTAAATCCTAAACTACCTCCTCCGAGATCACAAGAATATCACCTATAAAAATAAGATAATACACTATCAGGGTCAAAGATTATAATTGAGGAAAGAGTTAAGGTGAAGGAGGGTAAAATGAAAATTATTATAGTCAAAGGGAAGCTTTAGTTGCATGGAAATATGATGGAAGGTATGGTGGTGCTATGATAGATTTATGGTGGTGTTTAGGTGAGGTTTGGGTGTGTAAAAAGGGGTGCACAGCCAAAAAATTGGGACTACATAGGCATGTGATAGGTTGTGCACACCCAGATCGTGAGTTGAGAACCTGTACGGGTAGGTTGTGCAAAGGAGGCATAGTCGTGCGCATGTAATGCATGCACAAGTGAAAAATAGTAGGGACACATGAGAGTGTGTGAGGTTGTGCATTGCCTATACGAGTATGCACATGTAAATTGTGTGAGCATGCATAGGAGTTAAATTTGGTATCAAAAGAAGAAATCGGCGCAAGAGAAAGGAAAAGGAAAAAAGGAGAAAGAAAAGGAAAAGGGGATAAAGGCTTAAGTTATGATTTAGATTAAATTTTAATTAGCAAAAATAGGTAAGATTAATGATATAAATCTATTGGGATTAAGGTCGGATTAAGAAATATAAATTTACCTAAGTTAACGAGTAGGATTAGGTTAATATTTTAGGATTATAGAATTAGGGTAAGGCTAAAATAAATTTTTCTCAAGATTATAATTATATTTATATGGGATTAGGTTTAGAAAAAATTTTGAGGTATTACAGAAAACATAGATCTTTATTTGTGCTACTGTGTAATTGCAAGATGATTCAACAAATCAATCAATCAATTACACATATCTATAATTCTCTTTTAATGGAGAATTATATGTAGAAGAAAAAAAAGTTGGGTTGCACAACTTAATGGATAGGGTTCTCTCATATCTCTTTTATACTAATAAATAAATAAACCTATGGGGTAAAACAACGTGTTTTGCAAATAAATGAAAAACATGATGCGTGTTTAGGAAACATGAGACCTTAGTGTTAATTTCCTTACTCTCAAGTTTTTTCCCAAAAACACATCAAAATAGTATGTGAGAAAACACGATATGTGTTAATAAACACGAGGCCCTCATGTTTCTCACATATCCTAAATATTAACCCCAAACTTCTTTACTACCTGCACAAACCAACACAATGTTATGTTGTGCATCAAATACCTAGTTAAATCTTACAATTGGGATGGATATGCTCTCAAGATATAAATCTATATGCAAAAGAGTGTGTGGTTCTCAAAGGACCAGGTTTTGTGAGATTCGCGTACCAAAAATGCAAGCATAGGCCTTAAGTGAAGATGATTTATGTGGTTGTGCTTGGTATGTTGTTGTGTAGGGGGTACTTGCTCTACTTGTGTAGTGTTCAGGATCTGGGTGTTAAAAAGACATCAATTGAGGTAGCCTAGTGATATGATAGTTTACAAATGTGTATTCTAATAAAATCCTAGGTATCCTGCTGACATGTGAGATAGACTTTACAATAGACCTTACACCAGGGATAGAGCTTGTGTCAAATGTACTATATCACTTAGTGTTGACTAATATGGCAAATTTGTGCACTATGTTGGAGGATTTATTGGAGAAGAGGTACATTCAGTCGACTATATCACTGTGGGAATCATCGGTCCTTTTTGTGAGGAAAATGGTGGGTTGAGACTCTACATTAACTACCAAGGATTAAACCAGGTTACGGTAAAGAACGATTATCATTTATATATATATTATTGTTATTATTTTTTTTATCAAGGTAAAAATATATATATGGATCATGTATATGTACAGAAAACCCCTGGTAGACCAGAGCCAAAAAACCGACCTAAAGTGTCCTAGGATACCCCTCATACAACAAAAAAGTGAGGGTGTCATCCTGCCAGAACAAACCATCAGCTAGATAGGGAAGAAGGGAACAGGAGCTAAGGACTAGAGCTAGAAATTTACAGAGGCTCGATGTTTCCTGTTGTTTAAAATCCCATAGACGTCTAGCTTAATCTGGAAGACTAAGGCATCAACATCTGCTGTTACATCCTCAAAAAGGGCCATATTCCTAGCCTTCCAAACATGGTAAACCGTGGCTACAAGAGCTAGCATACTGGCTTGCTTGTGTTGTGGGGTTCTTCTCTTACATTTTCTGAGTGTCCTCAGAGTGCTATCTAGGGTGGTGCATCTTCTTGTAATTCCTAGCCATCTACTGACATTCAGCCAAATATTGTGGGTGGTGCTGCATTGGAAAAAGAGATGGGCATGTGTCTCATTGCCCTGGTTGCATAGTGAGCATATCTGTGGTATGGCCATGTAGGTGAGTCTATCTTTGGTTTTGAGTTTCCCCCTAGCCGCAAGCCATAGGATAAAGGTATGCCTCTGTATGTGTAGATTATTCCAAATGATAGAGCTAGTCCTCATTTTCTCCCCTTTTGGTCTGAAGTGTTCATATGCCCTGTTAGTGCAAAACTTCCCTGCCTCCACACAGCTATGTAACATTTGTTTTGCTTCAGTGACTGTACCAGCATGAAAGATCAACATATCCCTAATCTTACAGATTGATTTCATGAGTGGAGAAGTTCTCTGCCCCATTGTATAAGCCCACACATCATGTTCTTGGAGGTACACTTGGTGTATCCATTTTGTCTAGAGAGAATCTTTTTTACTTTGAATATTCCATAGTTATTTACACATCAGAGCTGCATTCTAGGTCTTGAGGTGCTTAATACCACAGCCACCTTCAGTCTTTGGTAAGCACATGTCATCCCAGGCAATGAGTGGCTGCTTTCCATCCCAGACAAAACTTCTGCAGTGGCAAAGAATTCTACTAATAACTTTTTGGGGGATCTCAAAAATGCAGAGCCAGAAACAACAAATACCCTGGACCATTGATCTCACAAGTTGGACTCTCCCTGCATAGGATAGTGTTTTGTTGTTCCAGCTACTGATTGCATTTGTGATAGCAGAGTGAAAAACATCATAATCAATGGCCTTTAGTTTGGTGGGGCTGAGAGGGACCCCTAGATACCTGAAGGGCAGAGTCCCTTGGGTCATATTGGTGATCTGCAAAAAAATTTCCTTTGTTGCCTGCTTGACTCCTGCTAAGAACACCTCTGATTTCTCATTGTTGATATGGAGGCCAGAGCAGTTGGTAAACTCCTTGAGTGTGTCCATACACACTTGTACAGAATCTGGGTCTCCTTTGCAAAATATCATGAGATCATCAGCAAAGGCAAGGTGTGTGATACCTAGCTTGCTGCATTTAGGGTGGTAGGAGAACTATGGACTGTGATCATTCCTGTGCAGGAGCCTACTGAGGAACTCCAGGCATAAAACAAAGAGGTAGGGAGACAAGGGGTCCCCTTGCCTGAGCCCCTGTTGACCCTTGAAGAATCCACACACATTACCATTTAATACTAGTGAGAAGGATGTGGTGGTGACACAGGCTAGAGTCCATTGAATGAACTTGGGTGGGAGGCCCAGCCCCACCAAAACAGCTTGAAGGAATTACCAATTGACAGTGTCATAAGCTTTAATCAAGTCAATCTTCATCATGCACTTGGGAGAAGTTCTCTTCCTATTGTACTCTCTCATGAGTTCCTGATTAAGGAAGATATTTTCAGGCATTAGCCTACTCTGGATAAAAGCTCCCTGGGTGTTACTAATGAGCATGTGCAAGCTTCCACTAAGACGATTTGCAAGGATCTTAGTGATAATTTTGAACACTACATTACAACAGGAGATGGGCCTGTAGTCTGTGACTTTTGTAGCATGTGCCTTCTTGGGAATAAGGGAGATGAGGGTATGGTTTAGCTGCTTCAACAGCATGCCAGTAGTGAAGAATTCTTGCACAGCTGCCAAACCATCATTCTTGACCGTTTGCCACGATGCCTTGAAAATTTTAGCTAAAAACCCATCAGGTCCAGGAGCCTTTTCATCCCCAATAGACCAAAGAGCCTCCTTTACCTCCTTGTGGGTCACTGGTGTTGTCATGTTGTCACTGTCTTGCTTCTGCATCCTCCTCCCCTACTCAAAAACAAGGTAGTTTACCTCTTAGTTAGACCTTGAGGTCCCTATAAGACTCTTGTAGTACTCACTGAATTCATCCTCAAGCTGCTTCTCACTTGTTGTGAGGGACCCATCCTGTTTCTCCACTTGGGAGATGAAGTTCTTTTTATGGTTGGCTTTGACTAATGTGTGGAAGAATTTGGTCCCCTTGTCAGCTTGGGATAGGGACTGAATCTTAGCTTTTTGTGTAAGGAAGAGCATGGCAGCTTTGTTGAGGTGAAGAGATTGCTTCCTTAGTTCCTTAATATCAGCATTTTCAATCCCCCCCCCCCATCTGCAGGGCTGCTTCTTGAGTTGTCTGTAGCTTGTCATATGCTTCCTCAGCCCTAGATATGATGTGGGAGAAGTGGAGCTTGTTTAACAATTTTATAGGCTCCTTCAGGTTGGCCAATTTCCTGCAGAGTTGATATTGGGTTGTCCCCCAACCCCTAAAGAGCCAAGCCTGAGCAACAGTAGAGTAGAACTCAGGGTGATCCACCCACATATTGAAGAAATTGAATGGTTTGTTTTTGTAATGCAGCTTAACTAACTGGATGAGGGCAGGAGAGTGGTCAGAGAAGGGGCCAGGGGCAAGAAAAGTGGTGTAGATGTTGTTTGTGAGCTGGCCAATAGCAGAGTTCATCAAAACTCTATCAATCCTGCTCTTCATCTTAGCATGAGCAAAAGTATAGAAGCAGCCTGTGGAGGGCACATCAGATAGGCTAGATGCTAAGCAGCATCTTCTAAAGTCTTCTATTTCATATTCAGATAATTCCATGGCTCCTTTTCTATCCTCCTTATTGAGAGCACAATTAAAATCACCTGCAGCAATCCATGGGAGAGAGTATCTACTAGCAAAATATGTTAAATTTGCCCATAAACCTTTTCTGTCTGTAACAGAATAAAGTCCATAACATACACTAAGCATAAAGTGACCACTGTGTGATTTAGGTTGTACCCAAATGTTGATGACCTGTTGGCATATCTCCAGGGGTTGTATATGCACCCTCTGGTCATTCAACAGAATCAGGATCCTCCCATTGGGATAGTTTGCATAGTTTTGTAGGGCTTTCCAGCCTTTAAAATAAGAATGCATCATTTTATAGAGTTTACCTTCATCAAGTCTGGTCTCAAGCAAGCCTGTGAGATCACATTTATAATACCTAGCCATTTTCTGCAGCCTCTTCTGTTTAATGGGGAGGTTACAGCCCCTTATATTCCAGATGAGGACTGTCATGGGGGTTTGGGTAGGTTTTTAGGCCTCCTTTTAGAAGGCTTGATAAGGGTACTGCATTTCAGTTGCTTTGACAGTTTTTTCCTACTAGCTTTGGAGATGACAGGCTGGAAGAGGTGGTCATCAGATTCTAGGCCCTTTGGATTGGGTGAAAATTGGCATGGAGGGGTCCTCTTTTCCCCTACTCCTCTGATCAAGCCTGCTGCTCTGGAATGGCCCTCTTCTTCATCTTGCAAGAGGGGGAGATCATCCACAGACTGGTCATCATAAGCCTGAGAAGGGGCATAGTGGCCTGTCAGAGTAGAGATCTCTGCATGTTCAACCTGGTCAGGTGATTCAGAGCTAGAGGCCCCAGGAGGCTTAGAAGCAGGGCCTTCCTTGGTAAGTTGGAAGACAGCCTGATGGACAGTATCAATAGGCTGTGCAGTAGTGTCCAATGGCTAAGTCAAGGAATCAGAGGGGCTGGAAAGCTCAACTTGAGCTTGTTTAGGAACCTAAACCTTTTTCTGAGGCTTGCATGCACCTGTTAGGTGACCAACTTGCTGGCATTCCTTACAAAAACTAGGCAGCTTCTCATAATATACCTTTTGGACAAATGATGATTTGCCATAATGTATTTCCACCTCATGTGGGAGGTCTTTACTGAAATTAACCTCCACCAAGGCTCGAGCATACTCAAGGGCATGCCTCTTTTTTGTCACAGCATCAGTTTCAATTGGGTTTCCCAGGTGGGAGCAAATAGCACTAAGTGCTCTAGGATTCCACAGGTCCATAGGGAGGCCTGGAAGTCTAACCCATACAGGGACATCAACCACCTCAGTCTTTTCAAAATTAAACAGCCTAGGGATATTTCTGACTGTCATCACCCTATCATACACATGGTAAGGGCCATTCTTCAGAACCTCCAGTTTGGCTTCAGATGATAAGAATCGAAAAACAATCCAACCTGAGCTAAGGGGTAGAAATTGACACTTTTCCCTCTATTTTTTCTTGAGTTCTCGGATGACATGGTCATTTGGTAGTTTCCCCACAAACCTGCCTAATAGACAGGTCCCCCAAGTGTCCTCTATACTATCAATCATACTATCATTGATCACCACCTTCTCTCTGCATTCACTAACAGACTCCAATTTATCACCTGAGATTGAGGTAAAGAGGGTTGTCCAAGGTTCTTTGGCTTGCTGCTCAACTTCAGGAAAGACATGGTCATGTTCCCCATTTTCATGAGGCCCTGGTACATTTTCAGTAGCCTTTTGGTGTTTCGTGGTTTCTGCCTGGATACAGGGGTATTTGTGAAAACATTTGTAGGCTCATTGCTTGTTTCATGGCTTTCTTCTCACATGGAAGCAGTGTGATCATTCGAAATGGGGTTAACAGACAGCCCAATAAGAGTCGTATTAATTGCAGCATTAATGGACCCTTCACCCTTATTAAAGACCATTTCGTGGTAGGTTTGCGAAATTAGGTCGTCTGTGTCCTGTTCCCCGACAACCTCGTTAATGGTAAGGGGGCCTCCATTTCAATTTCCGTGCCAATCACAGGCACCTCAGCAGCACTAACAGAGGCAGATAGTGGGGCACACTCATCCATTTTTAAAAGTTCCATACGAGGCAGATTCTTTCGCCCAGCGCTAGTTCCCAAGTTTGGGTCTTTGCGGGCACCCACTTGGATTCGTTTGGCGCTTCTTGTAAGCATGGAAATCAAGCAGAGAAAGGGGGAGGGGGGAGAGATCGAGCGAAATTAAGCAGCACGGGCAGGTGAGGATGTCACCATCCATGCTCACAGATAAACCACCATGGTCGCACTGTCCAGAGAGCACGGGAACCACACATCCCAATCAATATTATTGTTATTCTTGTCATTAGCACCATTAAAATTATTGTATTATTAGTAGAGCATGCATTATTTCACGTTTTTTTTTTCATTTTTCCTTGCATTTAGCATGGGTTAGGTGATGATCACGCATTTTTCATGGTTGATGTAACGATAACATTTCCTGATTTTATTTTTAAAAATGCTTCCACATTATCTTTAAAATAAAATTTTCTAGTTTAAAATTTTGTGGTGTTATAGAAAAAATAGCATAAAAATTATCACGTCATTCTCAAAGTACCCAACCGACTACAATTTTATTTGCTTCAAGACATATCGAGGTTTCTGTACTTCCACTATAAATTCCCAATCATCAGTGGTTCCCATTCTCTAGAATTCACCGAGCCCCTACATCACACATCACATGAGTGAAACTGCAACAAACATTCTAGTTTCCACACAACCTCCATTGAATCGTACGAGAATGTTAGCATCCACACCTTCAACCACCACCCCATCCTTAGGAGGATCAACTCATATATAGTTGTGAAATTGTAAGCTTGATTTTGGAACACTTTACAATTACGTTCCTTCCACTGTGGCCATATTATCTCATCAAAAATAGCTTTCCACACCTTTGACTTAAAGTTGTTGGCACTCAGGCACCGCCATTGGTCATATAACTTTAACAAAGAGTTTGTGTAAATACCTGTAATATTCCAAAAAGGTTCACCCACCAAGCCCACATCTCTACAACCATCACACACAACAGCAACAGGTGGTTCAAGCTCTAAGGTTCATAGTTACAAAGCACATGTGATGCATCTAGGGTCATAACCCTCTGCCAAAAATTTCCTTGTGGGGATTCTTGATCCTTATTATCGTCCATGAAAAGACTTATATTCGATGAGGGATAATATTCAACCACAACTTTGAGATTGGCTTTAGAAGCAAAACTTTCCCATCCTTGGCCAATACCATTGATCTTGGTTTGACTAAGAAGAGAGCCTTTGCGCAATAACTCTAGCACAAATTATCTTCAACATTTAGATTTATCAACATCTAGATAAGCATCTAAATAATATGTTGTCCCAGTAGGAGTCCCTAGTCGAACAAAGGTTTCCTCCAAATAAAATTTCAAGTCTTAGTCCCTTGAGTTCCCATTGGCTCATTTCAATCACCTTGCACAACTTATTAAGCTAAAAGGAATAGAGCTTGGGGAATAGATCTTTCAGAGGTTGATCTCTCACCCAAGTGTCTTCCTAGGAAAAAAATCAAATTACCATCGCTGTGCAATGTTACTTATGTCTCAAAGTTCAAATCTTCTTTCGCAACAATTTGTTTTTAACAACCTTCTCCTCTTCCTTTCCATTTTTTTCTTTTTGAACTTAATAATCATATTAATTAATTAATATTTCAAAAGTAAACATATTAAATGAATCAGATCATAAGGGAAATTTTCAAAAAATGTTATATTATTAATATCAAATTTTAAGGAATTCATAGTTTGTAAAATTAAAGAAAATGCAGATGGCATATCAAATTTATCCTAAAATATATTTTTAACTAATATATATAATAAGAAGCATCACTTTTAAAGTAAAAACTAATTACATTTTACATAATAATATAATATAATATAATATAATAGCTTTAGTTATTTGCTTCAGTGGTATCGACCTTATAGCATATTGTGGTTGTCCAAAGTTTGATCCTTGCAGAGGGTTGTAGCCATCTAAAAAAATATGTATATAAGATGCAAATAATAAAATATAATATTACCTAGTATGCAATATAATATATGTAAAATACAACAAGTAGCTCCTGCACAATATTATAATCAAAATATTCTCTAATGTACTAAAAAAATAGAATTTGATCTAATAAACCAGATATTCAATCCTATCAAAACCATGACAAATTTTTTGTATATTAGATTAGATTAAATTTTGGATACTACTTCAATTTTTTACAACCCTATTTGAGTTTTAAATTATCATCATTAAGAAAAAAGATAATGAATAAATAAAATAATATTATACTCTCTCTCTCTCTCTCTCTCTCTCTCTCTCAAATGATTATTTTAATCTTAAATAACTACTTTTTAACCATAGTCGAATAGAGTTATGATATCACACAACATCATGAAGCCCGCATGAAATAATATTATGTATAGGCTATATATGAAGTAACCTTTATAGATAAAGAAAAGGGCACCATACACTATTGCTGGAATAGCACATTGCCTGCCTATTGTGATGCTTTCTATCTTGTGCTCATTTATTACCATCCTACTTATAATTGATATTTTATTGTAACATATTAAGCAAGTGTTAAATTTATGAGTTAACTACATATTAGATTTATTTATACTTTAATTTTTTTAATCAAGTTTTTCATATTTGTTTGTATTATTTAGGTCAATTTTTAAATTTAACTTCTCTATTAAATAATTTATAATGTAACTAATTTAGTCCACAATCTAATTTTGAGGAAAGTTACTAATTTTATTTTTGAATAAAAACACGTAAAAATTAGATACAATTAAAAAGTTAAATTTCAAAACCAACCTAATTAATAGGAAAAAATATGGTTAACCTTATTAAAAAAAATAAAAGTCTAATTAAACCTAATATGTAATTTGCTATAAATTTATTTATTATATGTATTTTATTGTAGTGACTTATTAGACTATTTTTGTAAGAAGACTTGTTAGATTAATACAGTTAGAAAATCCGAATTGTTGGATTTATTAGGTACAGATTTATTTGTGCCTACCAAAGTTGAATAACATTGGTGGAATTTTTAGTCAATTAATTAATTCATTGTTTGATTTCCTATTTAGTTATCAAATTAGTTTGTTAAGTGTCAACATACTATCCAAAAAAATATTTTTAAAGTGATAAATTATTTATATTGTCTACGTTAATACAGTAACACCACTAAACCGAAAATGTAACACAACCACTAACCCTGCCTTTTTTTAAATTTATATTGTGTTTAATAGGTATTAGATTTTCACCCGTGCGATGTACGGAGGGTTAGAGTGTATGAATACTTCTATTTATAATTAAAATTTGATAAAGAACCATTTAGGATAAATAAGAATTATATATTTAGTTAATAAGAAGATATTAATTGTAAACAGATTGAAATAAAATATGGATATTGAGGAATAATTATTCAAAGAAATTTTATAATTATATCTTTTCAAAGAATTATTTAAATACAACATTTATGGTTGAATTACTCTCAGGGAAATCATTGTCACATATAAGAATTTTCAAACCTGTACGATTTGTGACTCGAGAGAGAATAACATAAAGTTGACCATGACTAACTACAGGTTTTTTCAAGAAAATACCAACATTATAAAGTGATTGTCCTTGACTTTTATTGATTGTCATTGCATATGATACAATCAGTGGGAATTGTCTTCGATTGAACTTGAAAGGCATCCTTCGATCATATGGTGTTAATGATATTCTTGGTGACAATACTCCTTCACTATAATTATTTCCGCCTAAGATCTTTGTTTCCAACACATGAGTTTCAAGCCTTGTGATTACCATCCTAGTACCATTGCATAACCAATTGAATAATAAATATTCCTCAATAACATAACAGGTGTACCAATCTTCAAATTTAAGATATGATTTGGGATACCAGAACACTTAAAACCATTTAGAAATTCTAGAGTGTGTAGATCTTGCAACAAATAGTTATTTGAATCAGATCTACATGTTATATCTGAACTCAAATATGCTTTCTCTTTAGCCGAGTTAATTAATAGCATATATTAATCGGTAAACTCTACAATATCAAGAGTTGGTGCTAGGATAGATATTCCCTCAAAATAAGTATCATCAATGACATTACTAGTGAACTCTGGATAAGTGCTTTCCACAATAGCTTCAATTGGATCATTCGAATATTTTATTAATAGATCACTTGGAATTTTGATTGTTGCATGACCATCATTAAGACCTCTAATTGTTCCATCTCCAATGCTTAAAATCTAATTAGAAAATTTCTTTAACTTGGCACATTCATCGAACGAGCTAAGATTTTGTAACCTCATATTATTTGTCAATTGTAACGCCTTGCAATCTCGCCATAAGTATGAAGAGTTGATAGTTGCATGAACAATGTCTTGTTGAGTACCCTTAGGAATGATAGGTAATATTTGTCTAAAATCACTGCCAAGAACAAGCGTCTTACCTCCAAATGGCTTGTCAATACTAAATTGATTGTTGAAGTGTAAAATATCTCTCATGGTTTTATCCAAAGCTTCAAAGCAATAGATGTGCATCATTAGAGCTTCGTTCCATATTATGATTTTACATATTATAATCAAATTGGCAAGTGGACTACCTTGTTTGATGTTTCATGTTGAATCTTCAATTAGATTTATAGGAATCTTGAACCGAGAATGAGTTTTTCTTCCGCCTGGTAATAAAAGAGAAGCTATTCCACTTGATGCCACATTTAACATGATATCTCCTACACATCTAATAGCGGCTGATAATGTCCTCCATATAAATGTTTCACATGTACCTCCATACCCATACACAAAAAACAATCTACATGTATATGACCTTGTTGCCTCCATTATGATATCGTATACATGTCTTTGTTCTGTGATCGTAACATATATATTTTTATTGAGTTCTTGAGACAAAGTTGTTCAATCATAACACATTTTCTCACGTATCAATGCATTTCCAATGGTTGAAAAAAACTCAGATGGTGGGAATGGTATTAGCTCAAACTCTCTTAAGCTTCTTCCACAGTTTTGTAACAACTTTTTGACCTCTACCAAGCCATAAATTTTTATCTCATCATCTTCCAAATGAAGTTCTGAAAATAAATTCAATAAGTTTGGAAAAAATGTATAAGTAGTTTAACAATGTGAAAAAATGAATAAGATAAGTAAGGTAAGTTACCTTCGTGTTGTAATAATAAACTTTGTATGTATAAAATGTCATCAGTCATGTAAATCCAAGAGTGATTCCAAACAATTTCAAGTCGGATGAGTGATTCAAATGTCAATAATTTTACAAATAGTTTTCTTAAAGAAGATGTAAAAGCCTGATGACTTGCCTTAATAATATCATCAATGTATTCTTTGTCATCATCTAAAAAACGTAGGGCATATCAAACATCACGATATGATGAATGTTTTTCACCATTAATGCATCTTATGTCTTCATAACTTGTAGGTCCATGCACAACATTAAGAAGACATATTAAATAGTCGAGTTCTCCACTGCCTGGAGGGACATAGAAAATCCGTCCAATAAAGAACCTCTTTTGTCTTTTTCGCCACTCTCTATTATACTTATGCCAAATGAATTTTGTAGGGAATTCAAAATAAGTTAATTCCTTTGCCTCAAGATAATCTTTATTTGCCTTCATCCAAGCCAAAAATATACTTTTCTTAATAGATAACCAATCAACAACATCATCAATCGAATCATAATCAGAAAAAATAACACTTTATTGATTTGGAAGATGAAGGCCTAACCTTTCAACCGGAGGATCTCTGAATTGAATATTATATTTCAATAAACTCCATGATGCTTCACAAGACGATATATATCTACAATCATAGTACATCTGAACTTCTTCTGTCTTTTTTGCTACTTCATCATCTGTTGTACTTACATAAAAATATGCAGTAACACAGTCATGTCCTTTGTTGACATATTTAAATAAATACTTGATAGAGCAAGATTGGTTACACCACTCAACATTCATATGTGCATCATACTTCAGCAACAAATAACGATTGTGAGGAACAATAAAGTTGTTATTAAGAGGAACTCTATTCTTCTCCACTATTCGCCCATTATCTCTTCTTCTATAGATAGGATATCCATCATCATCAATAATTGTTGATGCAACAAAATTTTTAGGAAAATGCTTTGTACAACGACCAACAGACATACAATGGGAGCTTCTCGCAGCAATATTACATGGTCCATGTACCATATAATCTTGAATTGTTATATAATAGGTAGGATCAATATTTTTATCTGGAATTTCAGCTAAAATAATTTTGTTTGTATCGTTTCCTGTTGGATACTTGTCTTTTGCTGCAAGAAATAACAATATATGTGCATGTGGCAACACTTCTGGAACTCAATAGTAGATATAACTGCAATTGAAATAACATAATGGTTTATAGCCGACTATAGTAAGAATATATCGTAAATAATATATATATATATATATATATATATATATATATATATATATATATAACTATGAAATAGTACTTGATTTAACCGTTCCAATGATCTTGTTGCTGCAAAGATATTTAATGAGATAATCCAAATTCATTTTAAAAACACGAAAAATAATATCAGGACAATCATTAGCTTTGAGGCTTCTATTTTGAACAAAAATGAACTATTTCTGGCCATTTTAGATTTCAAGTAAATGTAATAAAAATGTCAGGATAACTAACCCATCTACAAATTGCCATGGCGTCTTGATAGTTCTAAATCATATATCGAGCACCACCTGTGAATGATGACAATAATATAACTCATTTTCCTTGCATTGATAGATCGGTATCACCCTTAAATTTGCATATGTTATTCCACTATATAATTCACACCGCAAATGTTTTTGATGTAACGTAATGTAAGTTAATCTTGAAGACTCAACCATAGTATATGCGTTAACAATAAAGTGTTGAAGTAGTCTCATGGAAGATAATATAAATGATAACTCTAAATTCCTTTCATACAAACGATATGAAAAATACTCTGTTAAGCTTACATAATTCCGGCCACCCTACTTAATTCCTGCATTCAATGTTAACGAAATGTCTTCTCTATAGCCATCTTCACTGTAAAGAAACAATATAGGATATTATAATCTAAGATATGAAGCATGGAGTTAGTTAATGTGTTTGAGAATTTGGTTTCAACCAAGATATCCCTATCACCTAATGATGCATCAAAGTCACCAACAATTAATCCAACATTTTGAAGCCGTAGGTAGATTATACCTTCTTCCATCCCCATTCCGTCTACCAATCAAATTCAACCTTACAGCTAAACAACCATCTTTTTCAAATTTTTTCTCTGACCATTCTGAATGATTTAACCAACACATTATTCTCACCAAGCATCGTCTTCAACTCATAAATAATAGATGTACAAAGGTTGTTCAAGGTTTCATTTTCCCTATAACCAATAGATTTGCAATAAAAAATTAAAAGCATTTACTTTAAAAATGACAAAATGACTCGATAATTACCTAAGCTTGTTAAATAACTCAACTAATAGAATGAACTCTATTTTCCACTTAATTATCAGTGTCATAAATGTAGAATTGTGCAAATTTAGGCACTGAACCTTCAGGTGGCAATAAAATTCCCATAAGATGATAATTTTGACCATGTAGTCTAAATATTGAAGGAGATATTCCATTTTTCAAACTCCTAACTTTTTCTCCCATCGAAGTGAAACATAACATGTTATTGTATGACCGAATATTCTAGAGAAAGTGTTTGCTTCTATCATTACGTAAATATAATAGGTCATGCAATACTTTAGAAGGATTTCTCATTGGAATGAGTTGAATTTTCCCTTGCATACAACATAAAGAATATTTATGATTTTGAGATGAGCAACTTTTATACGTTCTTTTCTCATACTAGAAAAAATAATTGCAAAATCCACATGTGTATATTGTATCTCCAATATCAAAATAATCTACAATTATCATAAAATTAATATCAGACATTTGAAAAAATTTAATTAAAAATTTATATGTACAAATATATTTGTGGTTGCATATCGGATGGTGTTCCATTGTTTTGTTCTATTTCAGCTTATGTGAAGATGTAAAATATCAGACATTAAAAAAAATTATGTCATTGTCCTATTATGTTTAATATGTTATAAACAAATTTCATGTACATTACAAAATTATATATATATATATATATATATATATATATATATATATATATATATATATATATATATTTAATAGACAAAAAATTTATGTGCATGTATAAATAAATTAATATGAGACTTTTGGAGCAATGTAATATTCAATATCGTATATAAAATACATTAATCGATGCATACCAGATAATAGGGTTCCACTATTCTCTTCTATTTCATTATCTGTTGATACATAAATAACATATACAACCTAAGGAAAATAATTATAAAATAATACTAATGATAAATGTTTAAACATCTTAGAAAATGAGAATGCTAACTTTCATCAAATTCCAATCGTTTCCCTACGACAAGCATAATTCTTCTTAGAACAGATAGAAAATTTTTCCATTTTTGATGATTCTGATAAATTAACAATACCAATTTGATTTGATACATGAGATGTTGATAAGCTATTGGTGGCAGTATTTGAAGTCCCAACACTTGACAACCATTTCATTTGATCATTAGCATAGTTTAGTTTATAAATAGAGTTTGGAGGAGTACAAGCTGTAAATAAGGAATAAATAAATAGTTAATATAATTCAATACTATAGACATGATTTTAAAATTGGCGTATATAAATGTAAATAACTTATTACCATTTGTGATGTCACTGAAAGGAGATAACAATTCCTGAAATTGAAAAGGGTCGAACACACATTATGTATGTGTATCTTGATCTAGAATAGATTTCGTACCAATCATATTTAAATTACCTGCATACAAAAAAAAATAACAATATATAATATTTAAGGATTGTAGCAATCATAATACTAAAATACAAAATAAAATATTATAATACTAAAAAAAATATAGATCTAAAGTGGATTTGAATAAAATAAACTATCTAAATTATTATTATAAATTATGGATTTAATAATAATCTTTCATAATAACGTCGGTCTTAACTAATTTATATATATTAATTTTTTTTAGTATTTAATTTCCTAACAAAAGTCATAATTAATGACAATGAATTAGCACCATCGTAAATAAGTTGCATATTTTAATTCTCTATAATGATATCTCTTAATAGTATATGTATTTTGATAAAAATATATATCTAAGAAAACTGCATACATTAAATATAGCTTACTAATATTATGCAACTCGTTACAAATAGTTGTAAAAAACAATACTTTTATAAAAACAAATTTTTCCAATTTTAAGTAGGAAGTTTATATTTGTTTAAATCAAGTAGATAATTTTTTTAATTTCAAATAATATATGTAAATATATATTTTTAAATAAAATTGAACAATAATATTTTATTTTTAATTATGTATGTATTAATTAATTATGAAGTCTCCTAATATTTATAAGGATTTATGGATGTTGCTAAAAATATTTTTTTTGAAGTCACCTAATAATTGATTGAGAACAATATGTTTTTAATTTATAAGGTAAAAAATAATAAAAATTTAGGCTTCTTAAAATAAATTAATATACTTTATAACAAATTATACTTACATCTATAATTCTACTAATTTTTTTGGAAAAAAAAATTGTAAATAGACATTCAAATGTTGTTTCTTTAAATAAATCATAACCATTGAATATGTAAAGTTTTAGCATCTCAAACATTTGATCATAAGGATCACAAATAAATAAAAGAATTGTCTTACGAATAATATAAGCCTTTTTAATTTAATCAATACATAATCTCAAATGTAGGTACATATTGGCACGGTGTTTTGGATGAGAAGGAAAAAAATTCAAATTGTGACCGTTGGTTATAGACCATGGGCTTCAATCTGTCGTCTTTTTATTTACTCAATCCTAACCATCCATTTCACTTATTTAATCCCCGCCCTCCCTTTCATTTATTTAAGTATTACCCATAGAAATGAAACTATGGCACGGCATAGAAATGAAACCATTGTTTCATTACCCAATCCTAACCATCCGTTTAATTTTATTCAGTAATCTACACCGTTCCTTTCATAAGTTTTTTTCTTCAAATACTAAAAGCATGTAGGGTTTCTAGAGTATTCTCCAACCCACCCTACATAGTTTTGATATGCTCTCTCCTCTCTCCTCTCTCCTATCTTCAATATGTCCGATAAGTCTGTATCTTGCATTAAGAAAGAAAATTTCGAAACTTTCACTCATGTTCTATATTTCATATGATTTCCCTTCTGAATTTGTACTTTCATTTTCGTTCCATTTCTAAAATGTTTCCAAAAAGAACGTACTTTGTGAATATTAGATCTGTGATTTCTGTGTATTATAGAAAAGTCATATCAAAAGTGTGATACTTTTGATTTTCTGTCGGTTATACTATATACTCAGAATGATTTTTCTTCGATGTAAGCTATATTTTTATAGTTTTGTTTGATTATGTTCTGGATTTATGTGTACAGATTTCAAAATTTTCTTATTTTCTATTAAGATCTACTTCTAAAATTACTGTTATGATTTTTTTACTCCTGTCACAGTCTTTATTTAGTACATATTACATGTTTTAGTGATTCTAAAATACCCATCTAGTTATCTTGTGGTATTGTATCTTTTGCTTTCGAAAGTGAAGACACAATATAGAGAAATTTGGGTATTTTAGGTAATTTGTTAATATCTTCACATTTTTTTGACCATCTTTTGTATGTAAAAACAACGTATATTAATGTTTATTTTTTAAACTTTTATGTTCACTCAAATCTAGGTATCTATTTCAGATATGTTGTTTTGGGAAGCAAGACACAGATCTAAGATAAAATTGGGAAACATTGATATCATTTCGATTATTGTGAATTTCTGAACTATTTTTTGTTGTAAAGGAAGATTTTTTCTTAATTCTTAAGTAAAATTCCTTCTGTTAATATCTGCAATTTTATCTATTGCTTTCAAAATTTATTGAAAGTTAGCAAAAATGAAGCTGAGAAATCTGGGTATTTGAACTCATTTTCGTATTTTTCACACTTGTTGATTAATTATTTTTTTAAATAACTTGCTTCTATATTTTCATCTTTTGTATGTAAAAGCAACCAAGATCTATTTGTCATTTTTTTCACTTTTATGTTCACTTCCATCCGTTATCTATTTTAGATATGTTCCTTTCGGAAGCGAAGACACAAATCTAAGATAAAATTGGGTAACATTGCTAGAAATTTCATTTTTTGTGAATTTCTTAAGCATTTACCTTCTCGAAAAAGTTTTTTTTTAATTTAATAGGCAACTTACCATCAGCTACCCTCTTACATATGATATGTTGCTTTCAAAAATTATTGAAAGTCAACACAGTCAAATGAGAGAAATATGGGTATTCAAACTCATTTTTCAATTTTTTTTTCTTTTATGTTCAATCCCATCTGGTTCTCTTTTTAACATATGTTGTCATTTGTTTGTCTCTGATATTTGATATATTACTTTCAATAAAGGTTGAAAGTAAACTAAGACATAGAAGACATTGTTCTTTAATATTGGTAACGTTTTATGTTAAATCAGGTCTGGTACTCTATTATAGATCTGCTTTCTTTTGGAGGCAAATAAGATCTCAGAGAAAATTCAGTAACAGACCAACATTTTCTATTATTGTGAATAATTTAAACTTCATACATAAATATTCAAATTTTTTATTCATCTTTTTAGAAAAAAAAATTATCTGTTTTTTCTATTACTCGATATATGTTCCGTTCAAAGTAAAAAGAAAGATGATAGAAATTCAACACAGATCTGTTGTTTTCTTCTCTATTATTTCATACTTATTTTCTATTTTAGTAATCTAGTTTATGACTAAAAAAATTTCAGATCTGTAATAATTTCAATAATAGTTGGATTTTTACTTTTTATGTTTCAAATCCTATCTATTGCTTTAAGAATTAAGATGCAGACAAACAGATCTCGAAAACAATTGGGTGTTCGACCAAGCTTTTCTACTTAGTGAAATCCCATCCATTTCTCTGTACTATATGATATGTTGCTTTCAATAACTATTTGAAATTTAACACAAATATTTAATGAGAAATTTCAGTATTCGAGCTCATTTTCATAAATTTCACATAATTTCGAATATATTTGACCTTGTGATTATTAATCTTTTTCTCCATGCTATTATAACGTAGTTATGATATAATAATTAATTTATTTTATTTATGGTTTTGGAAAAAGAATAAGTATTAAAATTTAATGGTTTATTTATCTGCTATTTGATATGTTGTTTTCAATAGCTATATATGTTCCTATTATGATATCTATTATGTTTCTGCAGGTAAGTTGGTACATAGTTTCTTATTTAGATTTTGACATTATTATAGTGAGTAGTGACCTTATTTATTTGACACTACTTAATGAATATTGAGATTTTGTGTTTATTAATCTATATAGTTGATTATCTGACTAAATTTATTGATTTAATTTTAATGTAGGTACTGCAATTATTCATAACCTAACAATGGCAAAACTGTACAGGCAAACTTTCTCACATATTAATTATTTGATCTTACTTGCTATTTGGTATGTTATGTGTTTATCTCTAAAGTGCTCTAATTGCCTATGTTATGTTAGAACTAATGTTACCGTTAGTTGCAAATGAGGATAATTATCTATAACACTGCTATCATAAATGCCAAAATAATGAATATAAACATAATAATTTAGAATAAAATATTGATCATTTTTTAGTGAAGCACCTGTTGATATATGATCTCTTGATTTTTTCTTGTAATTGTAGTTGATGATGTTAATTTCCTCATTTTTTGTCGCATGTATACAAACTTTTCTGTTCTGCCCAATCTCAAAGCATGTTAGATAAATAGTAAATTGAATAAAGAGTATGATGATACTAAATAAATGGAATGTAATTATCAATATAGAATGAGAAATGACTTACTTGAGAAGTTAAATGTCAGATGAATAATTTAAAGTTTATATTGTGCTGCAAATTTTTGTTGTGTATGTGGCTAGTGTCAACTGCATGTTGTTTGTCTCTTTATAACAACTAAAAAAATTTTGAATTGAAATTTAATAGGGAAATTTTGGCAACTGAACTTCACAAAGTGAAATTGTTATATTATAGATACTAATTTTGCCACTGCATATACTAATTTTATTAAAAAAAATATTATAAAATATTCCAGGTTATAACTTGACCATAAGGAAGGGGCAATGATGAAAATTCATGGTATAAAATGTAACAAAAGTCAACAATTTTACACGTGTTTTTTCTATAATTTTAAGATACTCCATGATTTTAATGTTCCTAAAAATCCAAGTGTAATTTTTTTACTATTTTTTTCACATCTATTGATCCCTATGCACGACATCAATAAGACTAATGAAGAACCAAATAGTGGTGATTGATAATAAATTTTCTTATGGTCTATTTGTTAGTGATGTAGGGGATATTTCTATTAAGACTTAGAAATAACAATGAGGCAATGATGATTGTTTTGTGACAAAATTTATATTGGATGATTTTTAATTGATTATTAAGCAAAAATGATGGAATATTCATTTTTGATCCCTTCACACAGTAAGTAAGGGTTGAGGAAGATATTTTAGAGGGAATAATCTGTTATAAATCACCATTTATAAATTAATTGAATGTTAGGCATTAGCCTATGATCATTAGTTGGTGAATAATATGAATCTTGAGCCTCCACAACATAAAAGAAGTATATTTTTGTTATTTAAATATGATATAGAAGAAGTATATTTTTTTTTATACAATTATGATATAAGTTTGTAATTCAAATATAATAGGTATGATTATGGATTATAATTTTAATTTATTTTCTACTTGGTGTTCTCCTTTTATTCCAAACTGAGATTTTTAATCATGCATTGATAGGAAACTATCTGTAATATGATGTGGAAACTTTTTATTCTTCTCAATTACATTGTGAACAATATTCTGCTCAATTTCACGGGAGAAGTTGTGCATTAATTGTATGATTCTTGTTAATTAGTTGTATTTATTAGACTTGCATGAATTTGTGTATACATCTTAATTTATATATTTCTTTTCTCCTTTAATTCGTGATTTTATGGTTTTTATGTTGGTTATGACATAAACAATAATGTGATTCGTGATTATATTACTTTTCTCCTTAATTTTCATCTACTTCAGGAGGAGATTCATGCTAATGACTACATAAACAATTGAAATAATAATAGTTTGTTACATAGGGCATAATTAATCAACACCCCTATTTTCATCTATTACATGCCAAGATTAATACTAATGACTGAATAAACATTTGAAATAATAATAGGGCATATATAATTGAAACGAATGTCTTCTTCTACTAAATACCAAAAGGAATACTAATATAGGAAGTGTTTGGTTTCTCAACCAAATCACAATTAAGTCCCACGAATATAAAATAATAATTTCAAATGCTAATTAAGAAAGCAAAAGACAGGAATACCCTCAACACTTTACTTTTCTGCTATTCCCAACCTAAAGTTTTTCTAATTTAACATTGACCCTAGATTTATTTTCTTAGGAGTTGTAGTGGAAAGATCCCCATTCATACACCTTTTTCCCAACTCTTCAATTGTACCCTCAGAATGACATGTTGTAATCTGATTTGGTGTGTGAACTTCATCTATTTGAGATTCCACCTGTGCAAATAATGTATTATCATGTTAGAAAATAATCATATAATTACCACAATATTTTAAATTTATGTATGAATATTACCTGCTCCTCAACTGCATTTTCTAATTTGGAAAGCATATCCGAGTCCTAAAATAATCTAGATTCTGATGTGATTGATTATACAATAATTGCATTGTAATAAGGAATAAAAATTATAATGCTTTATATTAACCTGACTATCAAAGGAAATTGGTCCATAATATTTGCAAACCAAAGCTTCATCCACACCTAGCTTAATAACTAAATATGCCCTCAATTGTTTCTGTAATACCCCATTTTTAGAAACCCTAATTATAACAGGTAATTATGTGTATTATTTGTAATAATTATTTAAGGGTATTTGATATTAAATATATTGTTAACATATGTAATATTATTATGACTTACTAGTTATAAAATTTAATTAGGCTAAAATATGTTAGAGGGCGCGTATTAAAATTTAAACTTAGGTTGGGATCGTAACCGATATCTGTTTCGTTTAATAAATCTATTCCAGTAACCAGATAATTTATATCCTGATATTTTACCCTAAATCTTTACCTAAATAGTTTACCCATACTCTATACTAAATTTACTAAACTCGCCCTACCCTTCCTCCTCGATACAACCATCCATCACGCTACTCTCCTGCCATGCACGATTCCCTCCCCCTTATTTTGCTCTCCTTGTTTTGCTCCTCCTTTCCCTACATGCCATGCTCTTCTTAACCTCTCCATTTTATCTATTTTATTTCGTGCATTAACCCTCCCAAACAGCCCACACACTCCCTCCTTCTCCTGAGCTCCCTTGCATAAGAAAAAAAAACCATCGTCGTTCTTGTTTTCCACCATTTTTATCCCATCGGAAACTCCCACCAAACCCCCTCTCTTTTCTGCACATTCCCTTTCTTCAGTCCCTACCTTTTCTGCAGCAAGAGCTTCCATTACCCACCCACAAAATGCAGCAAAATTGGCCAAAACTACCCCCAAGCTGCAGCAAAAATTTCCCGTAATCACCTCCAAACTACACACAAAATCACCAACCGGCAACTTCCACCAAACCCCTTCTCCTTGGTGTCCCTTCCCTTTCTGGATCCCCTACCTTTTCTGCAGAAAGAGCTTCTGTTCCTAACCCCCTATCTGCATCAATATCTGTAACCCCTCCCCAACCTGCAACAAACTCCACCGAAGCCCAACACACCCACATTCGACCATTTTGGCTGAATCTCCCCCCTTGTGCTACACCATTTTCCACCGAAGCTCCTTCCCCTCCTTCAATCCTTTTTTATGAACCTTTTCTTCCCCCTTTTATGCACCATTTTCTGCTATTCTCCCCTCCCAAGCACTAGCCAAGTTCACCATTACCACCCTCCATTTTCTCGGCCAAAAGCCTTCCTCCTTTGGTGCTAAGATGTTTTTATTTTTCTCTTACTTATTCGACCGGTTAGTAGCCCTAAATTATTTTATTATTTGTGGATTATTATTGTATAATATTATATTCTAATATATTTAAGTGATTGGATGTTAATTTATTAGGTAATATTTGAGGATCTCGGAAAAGACTGTTTTGGCAATTTTTGTGTAAGCTTGGGTTTAGGTAAATCTATCCACTCATAAGGCGGTAGAATTTATGTGCGAGTATGCTAGGATTGTTTAGATCTATAATCATGCTAGGTTTATATATTCTTCAAGTATTATGACAGGCATAATAAAATAATAACATGTTATATAAATGATAACCGCGATTATTGAAAGTGGAGTATATGCATGAGTAACGTATCGTATGGTTTACATATACATGCCTAGGGTTTTATTAGGGTTGTATGCTTGTCAAGTGATGATTTAAATGACATATTAAGTACTTCATGATTACCATTGTACGGTATTTAGGTTTGATATAAAAAGAATAAAAACATATATGCACGATTGGAGTTAGAATATTTATTCGCATGTTCTAAGGTTAGAGATTTTTTTGGTACATGCACCATAATGATAATTACCTTATTAAATGTCATATTATTCTTAAAATACACACACACACACACACACACACATGTTGCATGGAATGTGTGACAAGTGAATAATGCATGATTAGGGTTTTTCAGGGTGCAACTCAATAAATGGATGAAAAGTGAAAAATAATCACTAAATCATTAAAATTACCTACATGTTAAAATATTGTGAATAGTTATATTTTAGCCTTTTCATGGCAAATTACTCTTAATAATAATGTTTGGTACAGAATTAGATAAAAATGATGAAATTAGGGTTTCGAGGGCATTTTGGTCATTTTTTACCTAATGCACCTAATGTGAATAACTGGACATAAGATGACCTTAGACTTTTTATAGGTTGACCTTAGTGTTGACTTTAAGTTTGACATAGACCAATGACCTTAGGGTTTATCTGAATAATTATAAATAATGAAAAATGGTTAAGTATGAAAAATGAAAATGATTGTGTGGTATGAAATGTTTGTGATCACCTCATAAAATACTAATACTTAAATTAGAAGATCTCAATTTTGGAAATGATTTCTATCTAGGGTTAGCTATCATAAAGACAATGTGTTAGCCCTCACTTGAGTTGGTCCGCTGGTGTGCCTCTGTGCCCCAGCAAGGCCCTTATCTACTCTATAGATGACCTATGGGCCTTATAGGGGGTATCGATACTTAATGATTAGGTGACCAAGGTTAAAGGATACTGTGTTGCCTATGTGCACCGGTATGACCAGGCGTATTGCTGTGTCCCTAGGTTCTAGAGTACGGGTATTGTGTTGCCTTCATGCACCAATATAACCGGGGTGTACCTCAGTGTCCCTAGGTTGATTACATCCCCTTGAGTAATATAAATAATAAAGGAATAATTGATGATGGCCTTGGTATGTATTGTTGGGTTCGGTAGTTGCCTTAGTGCCCTACCTCATTTTTGGTATATATTGGATTGATGGTTCGGTAGTTGCCTCAGTGCCCTACTATGTTAATTGGAATTGATTTGATTAGTAAGCTTCGGCCATGGATTTTGATATGGTTATTGTGTACCTTAAAATGATGTGGCTTGGTTGAGTATGGTTGAATGTTGAGCATGAGACTCTAATTGCATATATTTATACGTATGTATTGATCCATGATTTATTATATATTGTTATGGCATGTGCTTGTGTCTGAGCATGTTGTGGATCATTGCGTGATTATGTGTGACGTGGGTATGCTACCTCTTGTGAGGTATTGTGAATTACTCAGTACGAGGAAGTCGTATTAAGACTACATTTATAGATGACTATGTGAAGGCCATGGAGTGGCATGAAGCTTATAAGAGTGGCCAGGATAAGTGGAGCCCTTTGGAAGAGGTTTCATTCTCAAAATGGGCATACGGGTCTAAGCGTTAGGGCAAACGGATATTGTACCTACGGGTACTAGTTTTGGTTGTATCAGTTTTCCTTTAGACTCTTGTGTCTCTAGCTGTATTTTGATTATCGCTATTGTATGGAAAATTTTTATCCGTAACCTTTATTTATGTAATCTATCTTATTTCCACTAATTTGTTTTTGGTTTCGTTGGTTTAGCCTTAGCACTTAGCATAAGAAAGGTGAGGGAACCGGACTTATTCTAAGTGTGACAATAACACCCATTATCTTTGGTAATTAACGCTTTTGCAAAACAAAAATTTTAAGTTTCTACCTCACTTAGACTAAAAATGGGGGTGTTATAGTTTCTCCCTCACTTGAACTAAGAAAAGGGCCTTCAGATCTATGAGATTTTTCAAATATGTTAGTAGCTTCGTACATTCAACCTCTTCCTGCGTACTTATAATGTGAATAAAATAATGTACACAAACAAAAATGGTTATATTAATGTGATATTAAATTAGAAATTACCTCTACATTGCTTTGCCTAAGCTCTTGTGCTGATTTACCTATAACCTATGTACATTCCCTATCCCATAGAATTAGTGGGACATTGCATGTTCCATCAACCACTCTAATTTGCAACATGTATCTAAGACTTCCTTTATCATTTTTCTTACACTTCTCACAGTAGAAAGAGTTCCCAATAGCCTTGAGTTTCTTTAGACATTTATTACACGCCACATAAAACCACTCTCCTACTATTTTTATTCTTGCAACCCAAACATTGATCAAAAACTTCCCCACCTAAAACAAAATTCATTAATTGAGGTACAAATAAAAAACCATGAACTGTATTGGAATAAATCAAATACACCTCATTCTCTTGAAGTTACTTGACGATTTTGAAAATTGATCTCCCACTTGCTAGCTCCTCTATTGTTGTTTGTGAAGACAATGATTGCCTCTCTTCACAAATTATGATTTTGAACATTTACATTTGGATAATCTATAAAAACAAAATTGTTTCGAGTTTCCATATTCTGTTGTTGTAAAAGTAATTGAATGGTATGACTGTTGTAAAATATTTACCTTTTTTCAAAATCTTTAATCTCCTCCATAGTAGTGTCAAGAATTAATTTTGTCACATTCCAAGTGTTTGATATTCTGACCTAGTTTGCAAGTATTAACTGTATTTAATATTAACTGAATAAGATGTTGATGCTATAGAACAAAGATGGAAATTTTACCATTAAATTTGCTTATTTGACAGAATTAGAGAACAATAATAAGCTGGTTTGGATTTATATTTGCAACATATTCGCTTAGTTCTGTAGCATAATTCCCCCAAAGTGTGCATTCTACTCTCTTTTAACTGAAAAAATGTGTGTAAGTAGATAGTTTATAACGATGATTGTTTAAAAAGTATAACTATAGGCGTGGATTTATATGCATTGTCTTACTTTTCATCCACCAGAACAAAATCGATGTATTTTGTGACCTACTCAAAAACTTCCTTCTCTTTTAATACATGTACTATACAAACTCTTCCAATAATGTATGTCATTTAATTAGTTGTTAGTATGTTCGTTATAACAAAATAGTAAGTTGTTTATAATTTATAATAATCTAGTGACATGTTTGTGGGATTGTAGCTAATTTTTCAAATGTTGTGTACTTGAATAATTGACTTGGGAATAATTCTATAGTTTTGGACAAATTATACTACGTGAAATTGTTGAAGTTGATGACATATTTGAATGAAGTTATTTTTATTTTCATCTGGTTGTTTTCCACTATAAAATTCTTGACATGGTATAGTTGTCCTTCGATGAGTTTTTCTTTATATTGTTGAATCTGGGATTTTCTGATAAAAGCATGAACTCTGTTATCTTGTTTTATTCAAAGAACAGAAATTATCAAATATATTTATGTATTGCAATTTAAAAATGTAAGGAAATAAGATAAAATGTGTTAGTAAACTTACCTTGGAGTCATGAAATACACATTCTAAACTGTATAACTCATTTTTGTTGTCATACAAAGACTTATCGTAAAGCCTTATGAGTTGAAGCTTCATACACCAATTGTTGTTCGCAGGATGTATTTCTCTAATATTTATGTACATCGCCATTTCTTTATATGTACATGTTAATAACAAATAATTGGATATATCAGTGTATATATAAATTGCCGAATCAATTAAATAAATATATCAATTATCAGTGTATATATGGCAGTATAGGAAATGAACGAATATAATTGCAAATGTGGATTTGCTTAATAATATTTTAAATCAGTTGGGCAAATGCTACAAAAAAATGTGGAAAATTGATAAATGGCATTAGAAATACGACAAAAAGGGAAAAAAAAACTTTTTTCAATAGTGCTATAATTTGTGATTAAAATGTAGAAATAATATATATAGAAATTTGGAAAATGACTAAACTAAAAGGCATACCTGTGGAAGATTGCAAACTAACCAAAGAATGTTTCTAACAACAAAGTGGGAAAAAAATTTCTCACCACTACAAATTTTAATTGGACAAACTACGTTTATTTGTGATATATATATATATATATATAGACACTACAAATAGTAAATTGGCTCAGATAATATAATCTAACCATCGGATTTCAAAGTAATCCAATCAAGTGTTTAAGAACAAATAAAAATAAGATATGTGGCAAACACCGTAGGTACATTGGGTAGGAATAATTTTTTTACTGTCGGATTTCAAACTAATCCAAGTCAGCGTCCAAAATGAATAATAAAACGACATGTGGCATCATTCACTACAACGAAAATACGATCTGACCGTTGATTTATATATGTCGTTCAAAATGAATATAAATACGACACGTTGCAGATGTCAATATCAATACAATAAATGAAAAAATAATGCTACGTGTTTTTTATATATATATATAATAAATAAAAAATTTATAAAATAAAACAGTTAATGATAACCGTCTCCTACTTAACTTACACATATTCAATCTAATAATTAACAAAGTAGATCAAGTTAACGTCAAACATAAATTATATGCAAGGCACGAATTGGAGAAGTTAAAATATACATTTTGGTAGAAAACCCAGGGAATATATCACGGATTGCGACTTGAACCTAGGGAATTAGAGTATTCAAACCCCACTTTCATGCCTCGGCAACGGCTGTAAACAATTAGACTTTTCTCTATCGAAGGAAGAAAAAAAGACGTCAATGAACGCGTGAAAATTAAGAATCCGAGGGCTAAAGGGAAAGGGATAGGGGTCACACTCGCACAGAATTCTTCTAAATGGAAAATAGTAGCATGATGAGCATTCAACAACGATAGGCCGAGAGGCCTGCTCTGAAGAACGAATTGCCCATAGCTCGTTGGACATCTACCTTTTTGAGTTATTTATTAAAATTAAGCATTTATTTTTTTATAAAAAAAATAGGTTAATTTTTGTAAAATAAATAAGTATTATAAATAAATAAAATTAATAAAGAGTTCTAAATATGGGCTTAAGTACCAGCAACTAGCCTTACCAAAGCCTGTTTTCCATATAATTCATTCTCTCCTTATCCTCTCTCTCGTAAGCAAACAAATAAGAAATAGACTTATTATTTCCTTATCGTTTAATAAACTAACATGAAATAAAATTTAAATTTAATTTATTTTACTAAATAAATAAAATCAAATTCACGTTGCTAAACAAAATAAAATTAAAAATAGACTTATTTAATTAAATAATATAATAAATAATACAAGTCAAGCTAAAATTTCAACAATTCAAGTCAACTTATTTTACCGCGTATCGTGATTTAATAAAATAGCACACACCACACACTATTATATTCATTGTTTTGAATCCCGATTCCTGAACTAGAAAAACCAGTCCGTCCGTTCTACTTGGTTTGAGCCTTGCGACTCTGAGTTAACCAAAAGCGGAAAAACCCAGTCCGCGAGCTAAGCCCCGTGACGTAACTACGAGCGTAAAAAGCCAGTCCATGTTCCGTATTTTGAGCTATGTTGCATAACACCGATGGGAAAAGGGATCTGCAGAATGCATGCACCGACACACGGGTCTATGCATTTAAGGGACCCAATGCCAGCGTCCTTCACTAAAAAGGGACGATGAAATCGAACACAGACGGACAATGTAGAAGACGACACTTCAGTCACTTAAACAACGTGCTCTTCGAATCTAGGTATCCACCAGTTACAATACATCTATAAGAACAAGTACAGTGGAATGAGAGGGTAGGTTATGTACTTTTTAAAAAATAAAATAAAATAAAGTACTGATGTTAAATCATCCTTCAGCTAAATTTTATCATTTGCATCTCACTAGATTTTCCAATAATTTTTTACTTAAAATTACTAATTATAACAATAATTGTATAAATAAATATTTTATGCATTTAATTTTAATTATTTAAATATATTATAATGCTCCCAATTTCCTACGCTACTAATTCCTATTTTAGCTACCCAAATACCCGTTTTTTCTATTTTAGCTATCAAAATACTTCACTGCCCCACTAAATCTCCCAAAATTACCCCATCGTTAACCTACCCCCAGACCCTCCCTTGTCCTCTCTTCCATCCTCAATTTATGTATGTAAATGAACTTGAAGAAAATTCCCCAACTTCGCCGTTTGGCATATTGTTGCAGAAGGCAGGCCTTATGGCACACAAAGAGGCTAGCCATGCCGGAAGAATTTTATCCCACTTTGTAGAACCTAGCGTTTTCCCTCGTACTATTCCCAAGGATTTTCTACCATTGCAATCCAGGAACAATTTCCCACCCTCAGGCCCTAGTCTTAATAGTTAATATGACACTCATTCACGCCCCCCCCCCCAACCGGGATAAGGAAATATAACACCACAACGATCACCCTAGTCAGACACCAGCAAAACATTCAACAATCAGTAACTCACACACCACTTATGGGCAACAATCCACATGGGCAGATCAATCTCGTTGACACCACTTCAAATAAACATGTTATTACTTTAACCTTGATCTCCATACTAAACTAAGGAAGGTCATCAGCTACGAACACCAATATGAAAGATATCCAAATTCTTTTCAATCCAGTTAAAGGCCCATATTCGTTGAAAGACATCACAGCTGAAGGAGAGTATTTCTCAGGGTTCCTCATTGGGTAGTTTTCTCCTTGCAGCCTCTGCATCTTGCACCACTCATCTGCTTCTTCCAGGTGAAAGGTCAGCAGATCGCGATCGAGAGCCAGATGGTGACCTCCCGTCTCTTCGATTAACAGCATCGTACTCCCTACACAGCACACACAGGAAACAACAGAGAAATTTTCAGTGCAATAGACAATAACATCTCATCTAGCGCTACATATTCACAGGGTTGCACAGGCACAGAAAACAAAGACGAAGTAAGGGTACATAAGAAAACATTTCCAAGATGGGAGCACCAAGGTGCAGAATTATAACATACAGTATATTCTTGGCAAATTCTGTCTAGTGGTCACAAATAGAGCATTTCCCGTCTTCCCTTTCACTTCCCTTGTATTCTTAGGACTAGTTAAATCCAGAGCCATAAATGTCAGATATGAAGTTCAACTCCTCATTACCTATCATAACCATTGCCAATTTCCTTCCTATCGACTGCATCATCATACGTAGGAGTGAATGACCTACGAACATCTCTTTCCCTTGGGGATTCTAAAGGGGATCTTGAACGCCCAGAAGCTCTCCTGGGAGAGACTGAGTAGTCTGCTGCTCGACGCCTTGGGGAGGGAGAATAAGACCTGACAAACCAAGTGCTCAGTAATCATCTCTCTGGCTGCTCTGGTGCCAACATCATAACAAATGGAATAACACAGGTTGCTCACCTAGACCCCCCCTTGGAATCACCACGATAGCGAGGAAGTGGAGAGCGAGAACGTGACACTGACCTCGAACGAGAGCGCCCTGCAGCACAACACAGATACAATTTTAACCTATTGGGACACAGGTAGAAACCTTAGTAAAAGCAAAACAACTAAAAGATCCACAGCAATCACAAATTGAAGGTCCATAATCAGTCATCATGTTTCGATTTTCAAGTGATATGCCACCATAATCTAGTTGCATGGAACAAGGACACAGAAATATGGACATGAGGAAACTAGAAAACAAAAGATATCATAGATCTCGGGGGCAATCATTGGCAACATTACCCAGGGGGGATTTGTACGTCACACATGATAATAATTTTGACACTAAGGAATCCAAATCTAATATTTTGAGATAGTAGAAAAAACAAAAGAATAAAATTTTCGCTCAACCCTACTTCACTATTAAAAAAATCCTGAATAAAAAATAAACAAAGAGCCCAAATGGGCATTTTTTTTTTATGTTCATTGTTGAAGAAGAACTTGCATGCCTAAAAGAGCCAATAGATTTTAAAAATATTAAAACGAGCCCAAGAACTTTCTGGCTACAACAGCTGGATAGCAACCAACCCTAATTATCCTGCTTATTGGTGATATGCATTTTTCAAAACTTCCCAGCCCTGTCAAATCCCTCTCACGTTGTCCTCACCTTCTTGCCTACTCTCGCCGCTTCTCCCCAGTTCTTTATCTAATGGCAGAGAATGCAATCAGTTAGTTGCTCAAACTCCAGTGGAAGCAGGTGATGGGCAGCAGTGTATTGGCAACGGAGATGCACAGTAGTGGCAAGAGAAACCACCTCAAGTTTGAAGGGTAACAAGTCTCCAGTGAAACAATATATCTGGTTAAAAGGGGCGTAAGGGAAGTATAGAAGGGATGGTGACGGTTGAAGGCAGCAATTGTTTGTGACTGCAATGTCTTGGCTGGGTTTTGGCTGTTAAAATTTGATATGACAAACAATGTTTTGGTCTGCGTTGCCATCACCGAATCATTTTGGAAACAAGATAAATAGGCCACTTGATATTTGTGTTGTGGAGCAATAACAACATCCCAAATTGCTGATAATTTGTCAGGACTTTGGGAGCCGAGAATCAACAAAAGATGAGTACGAAAAAAGGTCTTCAAGTGAATGGAATTGAAAAGGTTTGAGAGCATCAAAGAATCAGGCAGATTATCACTTTTTGATAGAAGGATACACAAATCATTATAAGATATAAGAGGATGTCACACCAATAGCAGATCAGGTGACATCAGGAAACCAAAAATATACCAAGGCCTCTACACATCTAAAGAAGGGTCTGGTATGTAAGGAGATCCACACAACAAATTAATGCACTAACTCAGTAATCAACTGAACACTTAGGCAAGATATAAACTTCAATCAGCTATTAGATTGAGTATGTAATATAACCCTAAGTAGTGCTTTTTTCTTTAAAAAAGGAGGGACTCTAACTGGAAAGTTACATATGAATAGCCTCCCAAAACAGTTGACAGACAGAAATCCCAGAAAAACAGAGATAACCAGAAAAAATAAAGCTCTTATAAACTGAAATAAAGTCAGGTGTCCATTGTGTGCATTTGCAGACGATATCAACATAACCTGTGCAAGATTGCTGTCTGCATGGAAAATATATCTTAGCATCGTAATTGGACATCAAGCCTTCCCAAAATATGATCCCAATTCCAAAGCGAGATAATTCATACAAGTCATACCAGTAATAAGTCAACCTAATGAGCAAAAAGCTGACAAGACCCCACAAATTCAAAGAACTAAATTACCAAACATCAAGTTCAAAACAATGTGGTAAGGTAGGAATCAAGTTAAAAAAAAACACTTACTATAGTAAGCTGGTGATCTCCGTCCACCGTATCTTGGATTCCCTCCCCTAGAACTACAGAGACAGGAAGAAAAAATCAAAAGATAAACAGAATACGACTGCCTTACCTTCAAACAAATGAATAACAAGCACGAGGAAAATGTTTGCGGAGAAACATCAAAGGAACACCAAAGACACTCATACCTGATCCTAGTTTTCCGACGCATCTCTTCCGGCCTCTTTCTTGATTCTGCAGCCACAACCACACTTATCTCTCGTCCAGCAAAAATCTGTCCATTCATCTGATACTGGGCATCAGCTGCCTCATATGGATCCACAAACTGAACAAAAGCAAAGCCCCTAGGCTCCCTGCATGCAAAATCACTATAACAATCAGGAAAAAGAGCTACCAATACTACTCCTAGGATAAAATAATTGTAAACAAAGCAGCAAAACCAACTCATTGCCATCATAGCATCACATATACCTCCACCTGAGAAACATCAAGCCTTTGATGTAATGCTAGCCCAAAGTGAGCATAATGTCAAATCATACAATGTCCTTAACTTGGTGACTGACCTTTTGATTCATAACCAAGTATGAAGGAGCACCTTCAAAAGACAAGTGACTTGAAAATTCTTCATAAGCTGTACATCTATGAGCACTTGAATCAAGCTTGCACCAAACTAAGTATATCTTGCCATCTTGTCTTCATTGACCCATATTCAATCATTCTTCACCAACAAACTTCTATTGAGTGTGTAATTATATAGAATCTCTTCACAATGGAACATTCTTCTCTATATAATTACTCTTAAAACCTTGGGATGCATTAAGTTAAGCAATGATAAACAGTAGGTCTTCATCAAATTTGGGGCTTGGGCTTGTTTAACTTCAAACCAACATACCCCCTGACAAGCCAGTTCAAAATATATCTCACTTAGAAACAAACAGAAATTCATAGTAATGAAACAGCTTAACATAATCCTTCCCTGTAAGCAGTAAGCTGAGACTGCCAAACTATGTGAAATGGCAGACGAATCACCATCAAGTCAGATATCCTAAACTGCAGAACAAGGGGCTCTAAGCAAAAAACCTACACTCTAAGAAGTAACTGACAACATATAGCAGACAGCTCGAGCTAGAAAACAGACTACTAAAGGATGACAATTACACTCACAACAAAGTCAACAATATTTCACCTTCATGAGCATAAATGCTAAACCTTTCTCAAAGCACTAATCTTCAAGCCATGCCACTGAACTTTTTGCATTTAGATGAAGTCAGGGTAAAGAGTAGAGGCATGTACAATAATTGAAAAACATCTAAAAATGTATATTAATATTATTCAAACAAGACCATCTAAAGACTGGTCATCAGGAATTATCTGCCGGGCCAAAACAACCAGTAATGCAAAACTTCCAAAAAACTCACCCTGTGTAATAATCCTTAGGAATGTAAACATCCCTCACCAGCCCAAATCTTTCGAATGGAACCCGGAGTTCCTCAGGCCTATAATCAGCATAAATTTAAATTAAATTAGAACAAATAGACAGGCTATGAATGGCTAAAACAAAAACATCCTGAAAGATACAAGGCTGAAAAAAAGGGAAAAGCACTTGTGACAACATGCATTGATGAAGGAAGAAAAATTAGAAGGAAATGACAGAGGCAGGAAGCTACATCTTCACAATCAGATAAAGGCACCAAGCTAAATTTTTACAATCTACCTGCAGTCCAGAGGAATGTTACGGACTAACAAACTTCCATGATTGGGCTCCTTACGTCTCCCATAACTGCCACCACCGCCACCATATCCTCTTCTCGGTGGGCTGTATCCCCTCCTCGGGGGGCTGTATCCCCTTGGTGGACTTCTTCCACGGCCTCCATAACCTCTCCTAGGGGGACTGTAGTAGTGGGGGCTGTACCTCCGCATGATGTGGCCTCTGCAACACGGATAGCAAAAGTAAATTTGAGTGCCATGAGACTCATGATGACAGTAATAAAACTAAATAACGGCAGATGAGCGGCATACTATATTACTATGAACTTTCGAAGAACAATTGAAATTATCAGAGCGTTATACCCGGCAGCAAAGTTCCTATGAACCAAATTGTACAAATTATTCGCTACATAGTGTTCCAATCAATCACAGATTCACTCATCGCAAGGCTTAGTATCTAACAACGAAGGTGAACATCACAAGCAATTATTTACCAATGAAGGCTACTAAACCACAAAAGCAATTCCTACTCATATTTGTGCATATTCGCAAACATAAATTGAATCCGAAAATTTATACATTACATCAAAGATTCTAAAGTACCTAATTCCATCAACCAGCCCTTAATTGAATGGAAGACAATGTTTTCTGTCTTAAAATACTTTAACCGGGAATAAACGAACCAGAAACAACAGAAATCGACCGACCGTGAGCTAACTGATCATAAAAAGTCAAAATTTAGGGTTTTAATAAAGGGCTTCGCAAAAAATCGACTAAATAACAATTAGGGTTTCGTACAAATTTACACCTACGTGATAGTCGAGTAGAAGATTACACCTTGAACTGCACTGGGAAGGAGAAAAAGAAACGCGCAGCGCTGCCTCAGAGGTTACAACTCACGAGATACACCTTCGATTTTCTTTCGAGCACGAAACCGACGACAGCGAGAGTCAGCTTCATTCCCCAGGTCGTTCAGCTGAGATCGATATATAAAGGAGGAGATCAAATGGACCGAAGTCGCGTAAGGCCTGGCTCGTTTGGGCTTTACTTTTTACTTCCTTTCCTTGATTGTCGTTATCAACACACCAAAAATGTTAAATTTACGTCCATTAAAATCTTAATTTTTTATATTTTTTATTATTTTGATCCTTTTATTTGTCCACACTTTTCCTTTTCTCTCTTTATTATATTTTCCTCAATTAATCTTTAATATTTAGTTCACTCAATCTTCAATATAATAATTATAAAAGAAGATAATCATTATAATGATTGTTTTAGTAAAAAATAACTTGACAAAATAATGGTAAGTTGGATCTAAAAAATTAATGACCCATCAGAAGGTAATGAACATCTCAACCGGCAAAAGGTAAGTCTAATGGACATCTCACCTTTTAGAGTATAATGTTGATAGGTAGCTCACCCATTAGATGGTAATCTTAACGGATCATTCACCATTGATCTTAAATTTTAGTGGGCAAATTACAAAAAAAATCCTTCTTCCATAAATTTTTGTTATTTATTTTTATATTTATGTATTTCTAATTTCATATTTTGTTTATAAATTACATAATCAATATCCATTTAATATTAATTGAAGCAAATTATTTGCTATAGATGAGAATTTTAATGATTGTGAGTCATTAATTAAGTGGACTAAAGATATCAAAATGCTTTATAATATGGTTTGAGATATCGCGATGTCAAAAAAAATGTATGGTTGGAGATGTTATGAGAGAGGTGGTGCATATAGATAATAATCTTTTGTGAATATGAAAAGCATTTGATATACAGGGATAAAAAAGTCTACTTATGAATTAGGATATGTGGACTGAAATATGTTTGTGATGGTTGGAAACTAGTAGTAGAATATGGAATGTATAATCAAAGATTAGGTAAGTATTTACAAGAGCATTCATTTGCTTGTTGATTATCAACTAAGAATACAAGTTTGTGCATGAATTAACCCAAATAAATATAAAACCAAGAGATATTAAGACAAACAACAATGCTAGATATAAGTTCAAGGTACGAAGCTTGATGGGACATACATTCATGCAATAGTTATTATACTGTATGGAAACCAAATAATATCGATCATGGTATTGTCAATTGACAAACTCTAATGTGATTAGTGATATTGTGTTTTCTCACCCTGATTATATTACTTTGTTGTATGTATTTTCGTATATCATTTATTTGGATTACATATACAAAACCAATAAGTATAACTTTCCTTTCTTTGAGGTTATTTGTTGTGTGTTTAGGAGTAAGAATTTTACCATTGCCTTAGCATTTTATAATGAATAAAAAGGATGATAACTATGAATAGGTGCTTGATAAGGTAAAGAGATTGATAGAACCCTATAAACCAAATATGGTGATCATTAATAGGGAACTGTGACTTACATAAACAATGCACAAAGCCTTTCCTAATGCAGCACCATTCTTATATAGATGGGACAATAGTAAGAATGATTTCTCTCGTGATATAAAAAATATGAGAAGTATAGTAGTAAGAGAACACTTTCTAAGTAGACATAGGAAGAGTGTACCAGTGACTATAATTGAGACATATGAGAATAAGCTTTTACATATGCATAATAAATGAGGCATATTACTACATCTATTACAATATGTGTACAAGAATTCATTGAATCCATATAATAATAGGTTTGTTTCCCTATGGATTGATAAAATTCTTCACTTAGGTACTCATATTACCAACAAGTATAATTTTTTTATTGTAAATATTTAATTTCATTTGGCTTATTACTCAATAACAACTAATCATTAATTACATTTTAAACTTCTAAATGTAGGGAAGAAAGTGAACATAGTAAGTTGAAGAAATATATATATCATAATCATAAATGAGTTTTGACACGTTACTCCTAAAGATCGACAAAATGATAAAACTCTAAATTAATGAGGTGAAAAAAATATTTGGAGTAATAGTGGGTAATTATTCCAGATTGCTCCACATATGGCATATTATTCAAGGAGTTCACATATGTTGTATGTTGTAGAATGTTAGACTTGATTCAAGATAAGAGTAAGAGGTATGATATGGTGGGTTCCAAATCCTTAGCATGTGGGTCTTACTTCAGGTTGACATACGATATATCATGTGTACACAAGCTATTTCATTACAAATGAGATCATCAATCAATGTAATTATTAGTAGTGCATCAATTCTAAAAGACTTTCACTATTATCATACCATAAGAAGAAATGTTTGTTTTTTCATGATTGAAGTGTTTATTTATTCGTAATTTCATTTACTTCTAACATTATGTTTAAGGTACAAATAATGCTTGACCATTCGCCATCAAATATATGATATTATTCTAATCTTATCGATGAGACTCTCAAACTCACAAAGACAAATTTGATAGAACTGGATGTTCAACAAAGCAAAGGATATCCTAGCAATAACATATAGATATAACCATCAGAGTGGGAGCACACACAACATGCTTATTCATAATCACCTATTGGGTGAGGTTGTTCGAGTCGAGGACGTGGTCATTCATCTTTTAGTAGAGATTGTTCTTCCCTTGGTCTATTAAATCAAGGAAGAAGTAGTATTGGGAGGACCCATTGACTCATTCATGATTTTCCATGGTCTTATGATATTGAAGCAACTATGCTCCCATGGGTGGAATCATGATGTAATGTTGTGGGTGATGGAAACTATAGATTTAGAGCAATTGTGCTACAACTCCTAAATAGTGAGGAAGAGTGGTTAAATGCTAGAGGTGTAATATACAAGGAATTGGTGACTCATTAAGAGTTATAATAACATGACTTTGTGGATCTTATTGTTAAAACATGAAATGCCTAATATAGTAGAGGGGATTAGCTCCAATGGAGAAATGGTGGCATGAGCCTAACTTTAGATTTCTCTTTGCAACAACATATAAGATGATATTCATGTAACACCCCCAAAATTCACTACTGAAAAATTTCGTTAATTAAAAGGAAACTAGCGGAAGCAAATTAATAAACCGTGAATTTTGGGAGTATTACCGCCACACTTAGTACCAGACCGGTTCACTCATACCGTTCCAGTACTAAGTGCTAAGGCTAAAGGAAAATGAAATACAATTTGCAAGAATTTCAACAAACTTAAATCAGAGTAGCGCATCAAATCATTTATAGGAATAAAATCCACCAATGGTGGTTACTTTAACAACGTTAACATTTAAAACTGAGAAAACCCTAACGATACCGGATAACTCCTTACTCTCTTTCCCGTAGCCCACTTGAGTAGTACCTGAAAATACCTGCAAGGGCACTGCCCATTGAATAGGCAGGGCCCCATAAAGGGAATCCCTTCAGTACTACGGTACTGAGTAACCCTTTAATACCACACTTAAAGACAAGCCCGCATACGGCATATAGTGCAAGCTACACATATAAATAATGAGAGATGCATACATAACAATAACAAACATAATACTTTATAAGTCACGATCGATACTTTGGCCTTAAGCCATGTTATAGTGTAAGATCAATACATTCGGGCCTTAAGCCATTATTCCATCATCATTCAATCAATATCATATTTTATATCCATGTGAGTGCGAGAACCCCACTATTATAGCCGGTGGACCGGAATTAAACACACAGGGCAGAACGCACCTGACCACTATTATTGCCGGTGGACCGGAAGGTAAACACACAGGGCAGAATGCACCTGACCACTATTATTTGCCGGTGGACCGGTCTGGCCCGACTCACATGGTGTTCCACTATAAGTGATTAGTATTTTTCCATAACTTTATTCACATACAATACTGGTTTTATTGAGCTCGGGACCCCCACTATTATTGCCGGTGGATAGGAATACATATAAACTCGTCATCCAGGGCACAACGCTCCTGGCCACTATTATAACCGGTGGACCGGTACTCAATATCATAATCATCTGGGTCCGGCTCATTAATATTCCACTTTCAATAATAGTATCTTTCCTTTCTTTAATCAGCACATCAACCATATTTATTTGCCTCGAATGGGAGATCAATAACCCGGGACACAAAGGTACACCGGTCGTACCGGTGCATATCAGCTACTCAGTACCCTTCAACCATGAACCCAAGGACACAAAGGTACCCTGGTCGTACTGGTGCATAAAGCTAACTCAGTACCCTACCGACAAGGACACCTAATCCATAAGTATGCATACCCCCTAACTAGGTCCGTAGAGCTAGAAAGAGTAAGATATAGGGCCTGGTTGGGGCACAAAGGCACACCAGCAAATACCAGAATAATCGTGGACTAAACCACGTCCTTAGGGTAGTGACCCCTAAGGAGTCACCATTCCCGATCTCAAGGTCTTTCACTTTAAGTAGTAGTGTCTTAATTAAAGTGATCACGAAAGGCACAATAATCCGATACTTATTTACTTTCAATCGTTCTGATATCATTAATAGTTTCTTATTAAGAAGATTATCCAGGATATCACAGAGAAACCATTAAGGCCATACTAATACTCCTACTTGGCTAATCAGCATTACTTGAATCATATTATAATGTTCCACAATCTCAAGGACATGTTAGGTGCAAATTACCCATTTGCCCTTTACTTATATAATTGTTAAGTATCCATTCCTTACTCGCCAAATTACCATATTACCCTTTAGGTTACATAATTACCAAATTACCCTTTGACCAATTTAGATTACCAAATTATCTCATACCCTTTTTAGATCACCATTCACCCCTCATAATTGCGACACTTATCATATTTCCCAATTGGTTGGTTATATTACCAAATCACCCTTCTCCTTTGTTATAATTACGAAATTGCCCTCTCAATTATTTTAATTGCCATTTTACCCTTTTTAACTATCATGAATCCCAAATCACCCTTCTTCATAATTACCAATATTAATTTACCCTTCTTCATATTTATAATTACTATATTACCCTTCTCCTTTATTAAAATTACCATAATGCCCTTTAATTGGTTAATTTACCAAATTACCTTTCTCTAGTATCATACTTATCCAATTGCCCTTCTACAATCATAATTTAATTACTAAATTATCTTTTGTCGTTATCATAATTACCAAGTTACCCCATATTACCGGGTTTACCATAATATCCTTTAATTCATACAAATTACCACCATACCCCTTTTTCTTGTAGAATTACCATAACACCCCTTTTTCTTTTCGAATTACTATCTTACCCTTTTACATCCTAAAATTATCATTTTTATCTTTCCTTAACAAAATTACCATTTTGCCCTTCTTTTCCAAAATTATCATATTACCCCTTACTTATAAATTACCATTTCGCCATTCACTTATACAATTACCATATTACCACTTATGAAATTACTATTTTGCCCCCTTTACTTTCAACATTGCCATATTGTCCTTTTACTTGAAAAATTACCATAATGCCCTCCTTCATCCAAAATTACTATTTTACCCCTACTTCCAAAATTACCATTCTTACCACTTACTTATAAAATTACTATATTGCCCTTTGACTCCAAAATTACCGCTTTACCCTTTTCTCCAAAATTTACCATAATACCCCTTTACTTATAAAATTATCATTTGGCCATTTAATCATAAAATTTCCATATTATTCTTTTATCTCAAAAATTACCATAATACCCTTCTTTCTCACAAATTACAATTTTATCCTTTACTTATAAATTATCATTTAACTCCTTTATTTTTAAATTACCAAAATACCCTTTTACTTATAAAATTACCGAAATACCCTTTTCACTTATAAAATTTCCACTTAACCCTTTGTTGCACCATTTTTACAAATTTACCACCACTACATAAAATACCACTATTTGCACTCCATTCTTATCATTTAACTCCCCAAACTTGTCATCGTTCAACACGATACTCAACTACATATATTAGATCACATACTTCATATCACTAAAATATCCTTAGACAATAATATTACACATACATTAGCAACATAATACATCATAGGCAAGCATTTAGTATTTCCATTAATAATCAACTCCTTCCTTAATTATCATACCTACACATGGCACAAAGCTATCATGCATTTCCCTTTTTCTTTCAATAAATATAACAACCATTTATATATCATGCTTGGCTCACAAAACATACATAAAATCATAATAAAATTCCTAATGTGCTAGCATACGTTTCCATGCATTTAAGAGAGGTTTAAAGATTACCTTAATCCCGCAAAATATCAAATCATACCAAGCACAATTAGCAACTCAACACCTAAAAATAATATCCATCATAATTATGTTAGAAATAAGAATCCAAGCATAAGACTTTATAAATTTTAATTAATAAAATACTTAACATAAAATACCATTATACCTTAAAAATTAGCCAAGTAATTTTCAAACTAAAGTGTAGCTCACGCTCCATGAGCAGCGTGAGTTTCATGCAAACATGAGGGGTGGAAGGGTTCGAAGGGGGGTGAAGGAAGCAAAATCTATTATTTTCGGGTTAGGGTATTTAGGCTAGAAAAGAAGGTGGTTGGGGGAGGTTTCAAGGCAAGGGAAGGATGCAGAGGTGGAGAGGGGGTGTAAGAGGTGGTCGGGGACGTGTTGATGGTGGCTAATGGTGGCGGAGGCGGCGGCAGCAAGGCTGCGAAGGTGGCGGTTGAAGTGGGGTTTCGAGGTGCAGGCTGGCGAGGAAGGAAAAGGAAGGGAAAAACGAGGGCTTGAAGGTGGTGTTCTCGGTCAAAGGAGCATTGGGAGTGGTAGAGGGGGTTGTAGGGAGGAGATTGGTGGTCTGGGCGGCGGCAGAGACGGCCGGACGGCGGAGAACGGCGGCGTTACAGGCGACTGTCGAGAAGAGTGAAAATAGGGAGAAAAATAGAAGAAGGGAGAAAGAGGGTTGCGGGATGGGTATTGGGGTGGTGCAAGGTGGTAGTAGAAGGGTGCAGGAGGTGGTTTAGGGGATGAGTGCAGCGGTTAGAGCGGCGGAGGGCGGCGACGCACGAAACGAAGGGGAGAAGATGGAGGGGAGAAAATGGAGGGAAGAGGGTTGGGGAAGAAGGGTTTCGAAATAATGGGGCAGGGAAAGGTGGAGAAAAAGAAGAGGGAGAAGAGAGAGAGGGAGAGGGAGAGATAGGGTGGCGGTTGCAGGCAGTCGGGCAGCAGCAAACAGGTTGGCAGCTGCTGCCGCCTGGGGAGAAGAAGGAGGAGGAAGGGAGGCTGCGGGCGGCCGGGCGGGGAAAGGAGGGGAAAAAGCTGGCCGGTCGGGGAAAGAAGGAAAAGAAAAGTGGGTGGGGGTGGACCGGTTGGGTCAGGCACGCGGGAGAGGGCCTGAGGGAGGAAGAAGGGTGAGGTGGGCTGAGTGTGCTGGGCGGTGAGCGAGGGAGAGAAGGGAGGGAAGCAGGTCGGTGCGGGCGGCCCAACGCGCAAGGAGGGCTGGCCTGGCGAGGCAGCCTGAGGGAAAAGGGAAAAAAAGAAAAAGGAAAAGAAGAAAGAGGAAAAAGGATGAAAAAAATAGGAAAAGTAATTTAATTAAATTTATAAAATTATAAAATATAATATTCTTGGTAAATTATTTAATTTAATAATTTAATTTATTATAATATAATATTTTAGTTTAAAAAGGATAAAGTTGGTAAAATATCAGTTTGAAAAATTATTTAAATAAAACAATATGATAAATAGAAAAATATTTATTTTTAATTTATTAAATACTCTTATCCAAATTTACATACTCTAAAATCCACAAAATAATTAAAATAATACTTTTACAAGCTAATTTTATTTCAAATAAAGTTATTTATTAAAATATAGGTTTTCGAAATTTTTGGGGGATTACAATTCATTTGCTTAAGTTAGCATGGGTCAATTACATATTTACCACACAAATCTTTGCCTAATGACCAACAACTTGATCAGATCATTACCATCTTAAGTTTTAATAATTTGTCGCACTATGTATCGATATGTCGCATACTCAAACTAATTTTGTATACATTTATTATACTATATATGTCTAACACTTATGTTATGATACGTTATATGTGCATATTGAACCTTGGTAGAAAACACACCATTACCACCTATATTTAATCAATGGTACAAACATGTTGCTCCAATTGTATCTAGATGGGATGAGCCATATCATGATTCCATTCAATTGTATTAGAATTTAATTGGTATAGGCGCTAACCAAAGGGGATACTTAAGTTGATGATTTATACATAATGTAATAAGTTTGGGTATAACTTTATGTACTTTGGTTTATCTCATTTTCTTAAGTATTCTGTTATAGAACTTAATGTAAGTTTTATGAATATCCATGAGAATTTTGAAAATCACACTATATGGAGGTGAATAAGGTTTTATGGAATTAAAATGATAGAATAAAAATTAACACAAGAGTGAATTATTCTTTACATTTACTACCAAAAGGCTCTCCCTTTTGGATTTTGAAATAAACGTGTTTTTATTGATGATCACTCTTCCCTTAGTTTATGAGACTCACTATCTCAATGACCCTCTAAAAGATTATTTACAACTTGAAATATTTATCTTCTCGATACTCTTCACAAGAATCTCACAAAAATGATGGACAAATACTCACTAACCCCTTTAAATGAATTTTGTGAGGAGGTTGTGATTATAGATAATTCTCACTAATAATACAAGATATGAAAGTGAATAAATTTGGATGAAATGTAATATAGATATATGTAATAAGAGATATTATAATTTGGGAATAATTATAGCTAATAGAATAGTAAAGTACACTTTTTAGTAAAATCTCATAACTATGAAAGTTTGAAAATTTTGAATGAGCAATTGAATGATTTAAGAGTAAGAGATTAATTACACAATCAATTTTGTTAAAAATTACTTGTAAATAATATAGAGGGACCTTATTTATAAGGTTTAAACTCGTCGTATAGCCGTTAGACACAAAATTCCCAAAAAGATATATCACCCAATAAACATAAAATCAGCATTTAATGCTCACCAACCAATCGGTTTGGCCAAATGAATCAATCGGTGGTTCAAACTAGTCGAACATTTATGTTAAGACCAAAAGTGGAAAGTTACGATTGTGCAAACTAGTCAACTAATTTATTTAAACCAATCGATTGGTTATGCATAGTACACAATTCGTCCTAAGAACATATGTGAATAGTGTCATGGTATGGTAAGACCAGTTGATGTTTTCATTTTACCAATATATTAGTTCAAATTATTCGATTAGTTATGAACCAGTCGATTAGTTTGACAAAACCGGATGATGTGCTTCAATAGAAACCAACGAGTTTCTATAGGAATAAAACACATGGATCTGTTAGTTAAACTAGTCAATCGGTTTGACAAAACTAGGTAACGTGTTTAAACAGAAACAAATGAGTTTCTATAGAAGTGAAACCTATAGAATGGTTGATTAAACTAGTTAATCAATTTCCTCAAAATAGTCAATCGGTTGGGCAAAACTAATTGATGTGTTTAAATAGAAATGAAACTCACGGATTGGTTGGTTAAACCAATTGATCAATTTCTCAAAACTAGTCAAAAATTTTAAATAGAAACGAATAGTTTTCTACCGGATTGAAACCAATGGATTGGTTGGTCAGACTATTCGATTGGTTTGGTATAACTAGTCAATCAGTTTGTTGAACTAGTTGATCTTTCTGAGCTTAAATCATTTTATGCCTTTTATTAAATTGAACTAGTCAATCGATTTGGGGACCAATTGACTAATTCCGACTGGAACCAACTAGTTAGTTTTGAAAACACTTTTAAAGAGTTTATGAAATGAATTCAATTTAAGTGTTTTTCAACAAAATGTTTTCAAGAGTTTTAATTGAAATATAAACTTTGTTCAACTTAACTCTTTACAAGAAATTTAAGGCTTAAGAAATATTATCCTTAACCTTCAAGTCTTGGTGATCTTCCATATGGTGTTTTCTTGTGCTTGGAAACTTAATTACTATTTTACATTTTCACATTTGGAGAATGCTTTGAGTGGATATGCTTTAGATTTCTTTGTAAGTCAATTATTGCACATGTACACTTAAGCAAACACATTAATTATCAAGATTTGTTTGTTATCTTCATAACAAGATTAATGATATTGTTTGATCTTTGAGGTCAACAAATGTAAAATTAGAAAACAAATAAATTTCGAGGTTAACAAAATCATAATAGTCTATACAAATTTAAAATCAAAATATAAGAAAAAATATATATATTGTCTATCATCAAAATCATCAATAGGGCTTGGTTGGACTCCTCATCTTCACTATAATAGTCTAAGCTCATCCATGTCAAGTTAAACCTCCTTCAACTTATCAAAACCTTCATCCTTATTAATTTTACCATCCTTCTCTTCTTTAAACCAGTAGCCGAACTCAACCATCAATTCATTATTTATCTTTACTTTTACCCTAATTTATTGGGCATCACTCGATCCTTCATCTAATGGTACATGATGGACTGCTAGGTGGGTATGAGGATGGTGCCAATGAAGGTAGTAGGCCAAGGCATCATTCTAATATGTCAAATGGTGAAATTAGGAGATGAAGATTAGTATATGGAGTGGTCAAGCATTCTAAAATGATGCACGACTAGAGTAATCTACCTTATACTTCTTAATATTATTTGCACTACAATAGAATCCATATGCTATAATGATAGAAGGAATCAGAATAACCTGGGAGTAGCCAAACTACCGAGCAACTCAATTCGAAATATTAGGCTCTATAATATCCATGAAGTGCAAGATGCCTTGGTATGTCAACTTAGGATGTTTCATTATCGGATCTTTTTCGAACAATAAGAAATCAATGTGCGAGCTCAAATAAAACAATATTAATATTATTCATATTAATTACTACAATTGAAGACCCCTAATAAAGTATGTAATCCACCTACTGTGCCCTTAGCGAATCTAGTTGCCTCCTATATTGAATTTAGCCATCCATTAACTCAAGGGAAGTGTCTAAAAAGACTTATCCCACCTCATCAATGCATCGTTGATGGATTATATGTTCAAGAATAACTCCACTAAAAGTAAGGAAAATACTCATAAATCCATGCATGTAGGGCTGTTAACGAACCGAATCGAGCCGAGCCGGGGTAGGCTTGGGCTTGGCTCATTTACTAAACGAGCCTAAAAATAAAGCTTGAGCTTGGTTTGTTTATAAACGAGCCGAGCTTTTAACGAGTCGAGCCGAACTTTTAACGAGCCGACTCTCGAGCTTTGGTGGTAAACGAGCCGAGCTCACGAGCTTTTGCATTCTAAACGAGCTCGAGCCTAAATTTATTAAGCTCAAGCTTGATTTGTTTAATAATCGAGCCGAGCTCGAGCCAAATTTTTAAGCTTGTTTACTAAGCGAACCGAGCCAAGTCGAGCCGTTAACGAGCCGAGCCCAAAAAGCTCGCGAGCCGGCTTGGTTTGTCAACAGCCCTACATGCATGTGCACAATTATAACACACACATAAATAATTGAACGAACAATTTAAAAAAATCATTAAAAGTTAGAAATAAATAATTACTTCTAATAATATCATGAAACCCCTTAATTGCTTGCACCTTGTCCCAAATATTATCCTAAGTTATCTATATAAATATGATAAAGTACCAGCTCCAATGGTCTGATCACCTAACCTATTTAGATCAATTACTAAGCTTAACACTGATAATAAATCATGATTATTGAAATTGTCTACAAAATGAGTACAAAATAGCAAGTACCATATTTAAAATGACTTATCATCGGGAGCCTACTTAATTATAAGCTAAATAAAATTATTATTCAATGTGATTGAGGTTCCCTTCACAAAATCTAACTTTACCATCACCTCGGGTTTGTCCCACATGTTGGATAGAGGCTCTATGACTTCACCATCATCAGAAAAATACTCACCAATGCACTCATACCCATAATAATTAAGATTCATAATGTAAATCACATCGTGTAGGGTAATAGTCATATCTTCAAATAGAAGGTGAGAGTTATTGGTCTCTAGGTACCACATCTCAACAAAAGTAGAGATTAGTGAAGTATTATGATGGTGGAAGTATTTGTTATGTAGATGCTTCATGTGGTCTCGATGTAATTGTACACAAGGCCCGTGATAACATCATCTACTAGTAGTCTCCTCAAGCTTTTTTCCTTGATTGAACCCTCAACACTTGGTGTGGTTCCTAGAACAAAAATAAAATAAAATATATATATATATATTAGAATAATAAATCTATATATGTATAAAAATAGAGTTGTCTAGCAGACAATATACAAACAAAATTTTCCACCTAAACTATATCCATTATTACTAATAATTAATTACTACTATCATATATTATTGTTAATTATTGTTATTGCTAATTAATAAGATGAAATAATTAATATAACTATTTATTAATATAATGCGACTATTCATATTCTATGTGCATTAAATGTATATAACTATTTATTTACTGCACATATGTCAAACAATTAATTTTAATAAAGTATTAACTATGTATTTTCTAATCAAATATTTTCTTAATTAATTATCCAAACATATGCAGAAAACTATTCATTTCCTATGTATTAATTGAATTGTCGGACTATTCATCTCTTGCATATTAATATATAAATAATTAATACACCAAAGTGTATATTCATTTGCTTTACATGCATATATTCATTAATACAATGCGACAATTTATTTCCTATGTGCAGCAAATGCATATAACTATTTATTTGTTGTACATATGTCGAACAACTAATTTTAATAAAGTATTAATCAAATATTTTTTTAATTAATTACCTGAACATATGCGGTCAACTATTAATTTCCTATGTATTAATTGAATTGTCAAACTATTCATATCCTACATATTAATATATAAATAATTGATAAATAATTAATACACCAAATAAAGTGCATAAACCAGTCGACCAACACATATACATCTACTGCCATTAATACAATGCAACTAGCAAATACATATAACTAATTTTAATGAAGTATTATTTTTTTTCCTTTTTTTTAAGGTTAGATCAACATCAATCAAATATGATGATGATGATGATCATAATAATAATAATAATGATAATGATAATAATAATGATAATGATAATGATAATAATAATAATAATAATAATAATAATAATTGTTTATAATAATAATTTTATTATTTATTATTAATAATATGACTATTATTATTAATATAGCTATAATAATTATAACTATTAATATAACTAATACTAATATAATTATTCATAATTTTGATAATTACTATTATCATAATTTATAATATAATAATGATAATTATTATTATGATAATAATGAATATTAATATAATTGGTTATTACTATTGTGAATATTATCATGATTAATAATATAATTATTATTAAAAAAAACTAATAACATAACCAACAACATTGGTTACTATATAAAAATATAGTTGTTTGGCAGACAATATACAGACAAATTTTTCTGCCTAAACTATACCTATTATTACTAATCATATATTATCACTGCCATATATTATTACTAAATAATAAGGTCAAATAAATGATGAAATACTTCTGCGTATTAATTGATTTGTCAAACTATTCATCTCCTACGTTGCATAACAACAAAATGATATTCATCTCCTACGTATTAATTGAGATATTCATCTATTGCACATATGTCAAACAACACATATTAATCAAGAATTTTCTTAATTAATTATCTAAAAATATGCAGCAAACTATTCATCTTCTGCGTATTAATTGAGTTGTAAAACTACTAAATATATGAATGTAACTATTCATCTGCTGCACATATGTCGAACAATACATATTAATCAAGTATTTTCTTAATTAATTACTTGAACATATCAGCTAACTATTCATTTCCTACATATTAATTGAATTGTCAAACTAATGAATATATGAATGCAACTATTCATCTCATGCGAACATCAAATTCATATAACTATTCATCTTCTGTCATTAATACAACACAACTATTCATATCCTACATGCAATAAATGCATATAACTATTTATCTGCTATACATAGGTCAAACAATACATATTAATCAAGTATTAATTAAGTATTTTATTAATTAATTACTTGAACATATACAGCTAAATATTCATTCCTCCCATTTTATATAAATTGTTAAACTATTCATGTCTTATATAATAATATATAAATAATTAATACACCACCCGTGCATTGCACAGGGAAATGTAACTAGTTACAATGAAAAGACAGTAACCAATATGTATAATAATAAAAATTACCTCATTATCATTCCATATAACATATGCCACATAATCTTTAAAATTAGTCAAATGATAAGGAATAATAGACCCCCACTTGTAGGTCCATTCAATCACCAATCATTGTTTGATGTCGACGAGGAAATAAATCCTACTACTTGGACAAATGTACTAGTGCCAACAAATGCTCCCTTGTGGGGATCATCAACTCCTCCTCAAATGACATATGATGTGTGTCTATAGTACGGGGAGCTTCCTCCCTACTCCATTATAGCTCATGCTATATCCTTGTCACCCTAGTAGCAGTGGGAGTAACCTACTTGAGATCATTATTGTTACCTCTTCTACCAGCTATCTATCAAATATAACAAAAAGATCATTAATAAATATAGATTTTTTAACAATTCTTTTTATGAAAATTATCACCTTGTAATATAGATTTTGCATGGTTATCCAATATTTTTTAACAATTATGTAATGATTTTTCAACAATTATGTGGTACTTTTCAAAATAATTTTATTATACATATTTTTCAACGATTATGTGATTTTAATACATACATACATACATACATATATATATATATAGTCATTTTTCAACAAATTATATGATATTGTTTTGAACAATCTTTGTCATGAGTTTTCATAATTTTTGCACTAACTTTTAAACAACTATGTATGAATTTTTCAACAACTATATTATCATTTTTTTAACAAATATTATTACTAACTTTCACCATTATTTATACCAAAGTTTTAACACTAATGTGTTACTTGTTCAAGAATAATATGATAATTTTTCAACCTCTATATATTTTTTTTCTCCAACTTTTTATCATTATAGTACACTAAGTTGAAAGTTTACTACATTAATTTGCATTGAAGTTTTAATAAATTTGTGTTGAAATTAACTAGTTGAAACTATTTGTTATTTATTTATCATTACGAAAGGCTTTTGGATGTTTTAAGAATCTTAACTATTGCCTTATGTAAGTAAATTTGATCATAAGAAATTAGGGTGGGTCTATTTAATTGATTATTGCCTTAGGGTTTTGTACATACACAGATTACTGAACAAAAAGGAAAATATCACCACTTCCAAAGATTGAAAGAAGATCATTATCAGAGTTTTTAACTTTCTCAACAATAGAGGTCAAGGAATTTTTTTTGTATTATCAAATGATTATTAAGGAAAAATAAGTTTGTTATATTTACCAAAGTGTCATCGATTACACTCTGAACATCATGCAATCGGTTAAAAAATATAGGTATTGGTCCTTGGCTTATAAAAACCATTAATTATAAAATATTTTTTTTTACTTTACCATAAATATATATCTTTCAGATGACATTGTCATGAAATTGGGTAGCCTGCTTCATGAGAACTATAGGGAGGACTAATAACATAGGTGCTAAATATATGGACTTTGCATAATAGGTTTTCTCTAGCTAAGTCACTCAAAATCAATAATTTTATTGCCTGTTTTCTTTCTAGAAAGGGAATTTTACATGATGCCCTTTTGATTAATGCCCTTATTAATCATGCTTCTCCCTCTAACCCTTTATTTGGTGTCACCTTATCTTCCACTAAAACACATAAGCAGCAAGTGAGCAACTAAACTTACTAAAATTTGGTGCTTATTGAGTTAGACTTTTTGTTTTTGGATGCATCTTCATCCTTTATTTGAACATTACTAAATATGATGCTAACACGGTTAACAATTATGCTTAGTATATGATTCTAAGGTATCAAAACAAATATTTGTTGTGGTAAATTATTTAATATTACATTTAAAAAGTAAATTTATGAGAAAAAACAATACAAGTTTTTAAAACTACAATATAGGGTAAAAAATTGTTTAAGAACACTTCCTAAATAAAATTTTACAAAAGGAAAAAAGATAACTTTCAAAATAGAGAAAGTTATATAACCATTTATTAAATAATATGCTAATATGTAAATAAAACAAAATAATGTATATTGATGTTTTAATGATAAAAAAGATGTTTTTTATTTATTGGAAAATAATATGTGATTAATTTGATTAAAAAAATATATCAATGGTTAAAAAACTTCATTAAAGTGAAGTAATGATTTGAAATTATTAGAATGCCTAGCTAGGTTTATGTGATGTTCCAGATAAGTTTTAAAATGCTAAAACTAATACATGAAATTTATCATTAATTATATGTATTTAAAGTGAATTATATTTTTGTTCATTTGATTTATGTGTGTGTATTAGGCTATTAGACCTTATAACTTTAAATGGTTGTTGTGGTTGGTTATTTGTATTCACTTAAAACATATATTTATAAATATTTGTAATCATGAAGAGATGTTAAAAATTATAATTAGAGGTGGAAAGTTTTTCCAACTAAGTTTGCTCTCTTCGTTTAACTAGTGCTAATGAAATTTGTTCTGCACTAAAAATTTTGATATATTATTATTACTACTACTAATACTATTTTTACAATTGTTATCATTTCTATCATTATTATAGTTATTTTTAGTATTTTATATTATTTTTTTATTATTAAAATTTTATAGATCCAACTTTATCTAATCTAAAAAGGGTCAGGAGAATAGATAGTAAGTCTAAATTTACAACATATTATTACTTTATTTTAGTTGAAGTGATGTATTAATTTATGGAAAAGTTAATATTACTTATACATTTTTTATTTATAATTTACTATAAAAATATTTTCAAACAAATAAAAAATCTTAAAATGCATACCTAAAATTACCGATATATATAAGTTCATTTCAAAATATTTACTTTATAATAAGAGTAGAGAAATAAATTTTCTCAAAATTTACCTTTCTTTTAAAAAATATTATCAAATTTTCTTTTATTTCCTTTTTTATTAAACAAAATAATTCACCGTATTTTACCTTTTTCTATAAAGGCATCAAACCTACATTAAATAGTTTAGTTATTCATTTCATTTTATCCCCTCTTTCTTTTTTCTCAATGTTTTTGTTAGTGATATTTATGAAGAATAAATAATGATTCAATTAATTTCAAAAAATAAAAAAATAAAACCAATACAACAATTAGTAGTCATTATGCAATTAAAATGAAAAATCAATTAATATATTACCATATTACCTTCAAGCAAAGCAAGTCCCTACATAGTGCATATGTAGTTTTTCTTTTAATTAAAAAAATTATCAACGAATATTTTCTCTCTCATCCTTAAGGCTCAGTGAGAGTTTTTTTCACAGCTAGGGTTCATTTCTTTTTATCAATCAATTTGAGGTTGCGCTTTTTCCTTTTTCACTCATGTGAATTAATTTCTTATTTAGATCCTTCTTTTTCACTCTACCATAATCAATCCTCACTAGATTAGGTTCTTTCTAGAGGAGAGATGGCTTGATAATTAATTCAAAATTCTCAGAAATTGTTGTTGTTAGCCCTAGATAAAGAAATAGGAGTGGTCAACTATGATCTAACAAACTAAACAAACGATGAGAGATTAAGGTGATTGCTTGTAGGATGGTTGGACATAGAGAAGGATATTAGTGTTCAAGCTTTCACAACTTCCATGCTTTTGACATGAAAGCCTAATAGAGAACTGGAGATTAAAGAAATTGGGCCCATTCCATTTGTGTTTGAATTTGCTAAAGGAAGTGAGGCCAATTGGGTCTTAGATAATGGTCAATGGCATTTCAACCATCATCTTTTGTTGTTAGAGGTTATGCTAAGAGATGTTAATTATTGAACATGGCTTTTAATGTAGTTCCCTTCTAGGTTAGAGTGTACGATATCCCATTCAATAGGAGAACCTAGAAGTACATATTATTTATCAAAAATCAAATAGGTGAATGTGTTGAAGTTGATGATGAGACTACTATTGGTTAGAGTAGGGCACTCTAGATTAGTGTAATAATTAAAATTAGAAAGTCATTGCTAAAGGATTTGAAGATTAGGTTTGGACATGGGGCTCCAATGACTATTAGATTTAAATATGAAAAGACACCTAATTATTGTTACGTTTATGGTCTAATTAGTCATCTTCACATAGAGTGTAACAAGTTTGAGGAAGGTGACTCAAATAATAATGGTGGGTGGTTTAGAGCGGGACTTCAAGCATCACCGTGGAAAAAGGGATTTGTTGCTTCATAGCTAAAATAGAAATTTAACACCCCCATTTTTACCAACAAAAAAATTATTTTGAAAGAATAGTACATAAGCTAAAACCGTAAATAGGGGATGCTACTATCACATCTCTCATGAGGAGAGATGTGCATGTTCACCTAACTCATGGTAGATGCAAAGGTAGATATGAAAAATAATAATAGCAAAATAGAAATAATGCTACTAGGCAAAGCTCTTTGTGTATAACCAAAATCTCAATATAGGGTTATACACTAAACTAAACCAAGTAGAACCAAAACCAAAAAATCTCAAAACTAGACAAAACCTTGAAAACCCTACTCTTTGACTCATCCCAAAGTTGTAGAAGAAACCAAAACACCAATATACGACACTACTGATAATTTGAAACAAGCTAATAACATCTAAAGATAATGTAGATTATGCAACTATCGGCCAACTGCTCAATCACATAATAATAACCAAAGATAGCGCATGTGATGCCTCCTACCAAAGTAATAACTCAAAAGAGTAGTGCATAAATGTCTCCTACTAAAAAAATAAAATAAGATAATCACAAAAGGAAGGTACTTTTCATAAAGCTAAAATAAGTGTTTGAAGATTAACTCTAAGTATGGCATCCCCAAAAGTACAACAAGAAAGGATTCATTAGAATTAAGAGTTAAAAAAGGTATCCAAACAAAAACTAACTAGTGGTTAACATTAACTATGCATCCAAAATCCAAACGATAATATAATCACTCCTCCTCCCTAGGTAGCACATCAAAAGTAGTGAAATCATCAAGATATTCCTTTATAACCTACGCAATAAGATACAGGTCATCTACATGTGTAAATGAGCAACACCCATAAAAAATATTATCAGTATGCTATGTGTTAAGCAAGGTAACAATACATTCATATTAAAGAGACAGACAATACACATAAGTTCACATGGAAATATTAATTATGCATATTAATTATATCATGAGATGGCTTAAGAGAGATACAAAATAGATTTTCATATTAGGTATACTTGTAATCCATTTACTTATTATGTTGAGTTTAGGAACCCCACTATTATTGTTTGATAGAATGGATAGGTACAACTCTCATGAAAAAACACTTCTCATCACTATTATTATTTGATGGAATAAAAAGGTATAACTCCCAAGATAAAATGATCTTGACTACTATTTTAATCCAATAGAATAGAAATGTATAATTCCTAGAGCATAATGTTCCCAACCACTGCTCTCATTCGGTGGAATGGAAATGTAAAATTCCTAGGATAGTATGATGCTGACCACTATTATCGTCTTGTAGAACATATAGATATAACTATATTCTAACTCATATGATATTTTACTTTAATTATTAATTTCTTACTAGAATATTGGTTAACTTGTTATTATCATGCAATTTTATTGTAATATACAAATCATATACAACACAACCAAAATGGTTTGGGTCATTTCTTAGGGAAATGGCTACAATGTCCGCACAAAACCCTACTTTCGCAATATTAGTGTATAACTTCATCCACAAGTCTTATCTAACCATCAAATTTTTACAACTTCCTAATATATTATTATGGACAACATATCCGAAAATCAAGTTCTAACTCTAACGTCTCACACATGTGATAACGAATCTGCCTCTAGAGTTACTATTCCCAATTTAAGTTATTTTATAATTTTACCCATTGGCATTTATCACATTTTTTTCACTACCTCCCTGCAGCACTAAAAATTATGGGTTAATAATATCCACTCTGAATAACTTGTTGTAGTAGTGATTCCTCCAAAGTGTCCACCATAAGGCACAATATAACATGTTGTCAATATGTCATTTTCTTCTTCATTACTATCACATCTCTTGACCAATCCATTTGCATGCTACCTATAGAGGTATGGTTCATCCTAGTGTTAGTACTTTGCTTCATGTAGGAATTGTTTAAGTTATTGCTTGATTAACTCAAGTAGTAACTTTAAATATATTTGTCTCCTTTGTTAGATTTTTTTTACATAAATACCTTAAGTCAGCCTCAACTTCTTCCAACCATCCTCCTCATCCCATTTATTTTATGTTATGGCTCAAGAAGAACCACTATTTTCCTCCCTTCCCTTATAGAAATACATAATTCATTATTATATAGATATTTTACCAAAATATATTCCTAAATTAACCATGAAGTCTTTTATTATACCGTAATAACTAAGTCTTTCTAACCTTCCTCCCTTGGTTCACCACCTTCCCCCTTATTATCTCTCCATTTTTCTTGGTCTTCATGGTTCTTTTCCACCATTGATAAAGCATAATTATTCTTCCAAATTTTGATGATAAATTTTTTAACCCTCCATCTTCAATCATTTATCCTTTTGTATAAATTTATGAGTCGGTCTTCCTAATTTTTCTATGGTTTCTTCTGGGTTTTATCTCATTTTTCTCTTAGTTTTAGAGCGTAGAGGATTACAGGTAAACCTCCCAAACCTTGAGCAAAATAAAACATGTTATGTGTTTTATTTCAAGTTTAAGCATGAGTTGAGTGTTCGATGGCGGTTCGATCATGGGCCATATTTTGGGGTTAGAATGAATTTTGATAAATTCGAAGGATTTTATGATGTTACTTGAGACTTTTATTGCAAGTTTGATGTTGAGCATATATCAATTAAAGCAGGTCTTGGTTATGGTTTTGTTGATTAAAGTTTTGTGGGCTTTAAGCCTTTTTATTTGGATGGTTTAATTTTGGTATGATTATTTTTGGGTGGTTTTGTTGGAATATAATGATACCATGTGATTTCTTGGCATGATTAGGTGATATTTTATGTTTAAGTCATCTTCATTTGAGCATGTTTGATATGATTTAATTTTAGTTGACGTATGAGGTGGTTTAGGCTTTTCATGAATGTTCTAAGTGTTCTTGATTTATTCAATGTATTTCTTAGAATTTTAAGGTGTTCTTGAGGTTTTCTTCACCAGTCATGCACTAATTACTCTAAATATGTTTGAAATGGAGATTAATTCTATTGTTAGGCTAATAAAAGCCTAAAATTATATATTACTAAAGTTATCTAGTGAATAGTCATTTTTGGTAATAAAGATCTTGATGGGTTTTTGGATTTAAGCTTCTCGGTATAAAACAACATTTCTTGTTAACCATGAATAGTTATTAATATTAATAATATTTTCTAGGAAAAGTTTCCATTTGACATATTTTGACATTTTGAGTTATTTTCCTCCATTAATTTTATCTTTTATGGCTTCAAATATGATTATTTGTGTTTAAAGATATTTTAGGATTTCAAATTAAAATAGCTTTACTTGGTTAATTGTTACTTAACCTTGCATGTCTTTTAATCCTTTGGTTTTTTATGTTTTGAGCTTACTGCCTTAGTTTTGCCCTGACAACATTAGTTTGATTCCAAATCCTTGGGGGTCCCTTTTTTATAGTAGTTTTGTTCTTTGATGAATTGTAACTCATCTTATGTTATTGTGTGCTATGGTAGGTATTGGTAAATTTAATTTGGATAAATATTGAATAGTTGACCTTATTGTTGACCATTAACCACATTATTGATTGTTGACTCTATGTTGACTTTTAGGTAATTGAATGTAAAGGATTGAATTAGAATTAATTCACAGGTTTTTGTGAGGTTATGACTTATACCTAACCATAATCTCTATGGATAGCTATTTGTGTACCCTAAGTGATCAAGGACTTTCACGACTAGTCGTCTGTGACCTTGAATGATCAAATTATTGAGGATTTGATTGATTGTTGTGTGTAGATCTTAGTATCCTTTATTAAATAATGAGATGGCTTGTATATAATACAAATCATTTAAAGTGGAAGATAACTTGAGTTGGGAAAGGAATCTTGTGCCTCAGCCTTGGGCTCTGAGTGTATTATTAGACCTATAGGTCAAATGACCACTATAACTCTTAGGTACTATCAACCCTATAGAGGGTACACATACTTATAGATTTGGATGCCTATATTTGTGTATACATGGTTTTATATCATGTGACTTCCTTGATTTGTTACCATGGAAATGGAAGTTAGAGATTTGATTATTGATTCATCCCCAATGATCATTGCCTTAGATTATGAGATTATATTCCTATCAAAGTTAAGTTAAATTTATTTGTTTGATCACCTTAACAGAAGCTTGATAATTGAATTTGGTTTGAGACTAGCATGTTGTGATTTATTATTCACCTTGGTTGGATTTATATGTTGTAATGTTCGATGTAAACAATAAATACTATGTTGAATTGATGAATCATTGTGGTTTAATAACTTGGATTGGAATTGAAAATTGTACCCATACTATATTTTTTGGTTATTATTAGATCGATAAAGGGTAGGTATGATTTGATAAGGTTATGTGTTTGTATGTTATTTGTTTTAGGTTAGGTGTGTTTACTCAATAATTTTATACTAAACATTATTCTTTAGTGGTTTTGGGTGTAGGTGATCTACATAATGTTGGAGATTAAGTAGGAATTAGGGAGTAGAGAATCCGATGCTTTGTTCTATGTTAAGACTTTCTAGCTTTTTTTTTTCTAGTCGGTGTGATTTGATTTTGTAATATAAAGAATTCCACCCTTCTTCAGAGTTTTTATTTCTTTTTGTTTATTGCTTTGATACCTAGCCTTACATCTACTATGATTTTGGTGAATGTGTGTACCAAACCTCATGATAGATGTGATAGTAACATCCCTTTTTTTTGGTTTTAGCTTATACATTGTTCTTTTAAAGTGAAAATTTTAAGTTGAGAAAAATAGGGGTGTTATAATTTATCTGTTGTTGTTTCTGGAGTTGTTATAAGAAAGGTATATGATGTGCATCTGGTTTTTGTGATAGTGGTGGAAGATGCCTTAGGTGTGGTTTTGGGTTTGGTAGAAATGAGCCTCTATTTTATTAGGTGAGAATTAGGATTGTACTATGATTGTGAGCTCTAAGGTTTGGAACTATTAGTAGTGTCTTTCACCCTTTCATACCCTACAAGTTGAGATGCCTCATCATCATGGGTTTTTGAACCTTTGTGTCAACCACTTTACAAGAGTCCAATGTTATAGCCTTTTTGTTGACCTCATAAGTTAAACAATGTTGTTGTCCTTATTTTGATGATAAGAAACAGATATTGAGATCTAATGTGTTTGCATAAGTGTGCATGCACTATGATTGATAGATAAAGATATCTAAACACACTTACTTACTCAAATCATTTCTCTATATGTGCAATTTAAAAGAGTAATCAAGTTTTCAAGCAAAAGAGAAATATGCATGAAGATAACTAAGACTTTAAGGGTTAAGAATGATATTTCTAAAGTCTTAGGTTCCATATAAAGAGTTAAGTTGAGCAAGTTCACATGTTGACCAAAACTCTTTAAAAATGGTTTTGAAACACTTGATTTGAATTCACTTTATAATAATTATTTCTAAATCTTTCAAAGTGTTTTAAGCTAAGTAGTTGGTTCCTTTCAGAACCATTCGGATGGTCTCAAGACTGATTGACCGGTTCAGTTTAATGAAAGCATAAAATGAGTTAAACTTAGATGGATTGATTGGCACAATGAACCGATCTATTGGTTCTGCCAAACCAATTGGTTGGTTTTCCTGCCTAGTCCATGGACTTCACTCATGTAGAAAGCCATCCATCTCTATTGATTTTGCCAAACAGATCGACTAGTTTGACTAACTAGTCCATGGGTTTTACTTCGATAGAAACCCTTTCATCTCTATTTAAACTCATTAATTAGTTTTACCAAGCCAATTGACTAGTTTGAATAAACTAATCTATTGGTGACATGAACACATTGATCGTCTTTACTAAACAATTTCACTGTTCATATATGTTTAAATGACCAAATGGGTACAATGAAAAACTGATCAACTGGTTTAAATAAATTAATTAACTGGTTTGTGTAATTGTAACTTCCCATTTCAATTTTGAACATAATATGATGATTACTTTGAACCATCAATTGACTAGTCATACAACTGATCAGTTGGTTAGACTAAGCCGACCAACTGGTGAGCGTCAAATTCTAATTTTATGCTCATTGGGTGATACATATTTATGGGAATTTTGTATTTAACAGATATACGACAAGGAGGAGCCTTATAAATAATTTACCTGTGCATTTATTACAACAAATTTTCAATTACATTGATTGTGTAGTTAATCATCTATTATTAAATCATTTAATTACTCATTAAAGATATATCAACTTTCAAATCTAGAGTTTTTATTGAAAAGTGTTCATTTCTCAATTTTTTAGCTAGAATTGCCCTCTAGTTGTAATATATTTTATTATATCTCGCTTGATTACATCTCATCCAAAGTTCTATACTTTCATATCTTGTATTCTTAGTGAGAATCAATTGTAATCACAAACACCTTACAAAATTTAATTTAAAGAGGTTAGTGAGTGTTTGTCTATCATTCTTGAGTGATTCTTATTGAGAGTCTAGAGAAGAAAAACAGTTTAAGTTATAAGTCATCTCTTAGAGGGTCATTGAGATTGTAAGACTTATAAAGTGAGAGAAGAGTTATCATCAATAAAAACATATTACTATTTAAAATCCAAAAGGGATAACCTTTTGGTAGTGTAGGTAGAGAGTAATGTACTCTTAAACCACTCTACATTGTGTGTTTCCATAAAGCCCCATTCACTCCCTCTGTACTTATTTCACTTGTAATGCTCTTTGCCTTCCCTATGGGGCTCCTTAGTGTCACTAGATAGAGCACCTTGGAGCATGCTACTCAAGGTAGTAGCGAGCTACCCCACTTAGGTCTCTAAGGTTCTTAAATAATCTGTATGACCTTAAATGGTGCATCATCTTTGGCCATGTACTTTTTGAGAAAAGTTTCTAGGGATTTTTAACTTTCAAGTTGGTGAGGTTAGGAGTTTGGATGTAGCTAATGTGGTTGTGAGTATTGCTGATGTTGGAATATAGGGGTATAGTTTTTGAATATTTCCTTTGTTGGTCATTGAGAAGTTAGGATGTTGCCACTAGTTAGAGCAGTAATTATTCTCATAATATTATAGAACCCTATCTTGATTACCAACGTCATTCATATATATTGTGTTGGTAGGGCAGTGTTCGAATATACTATCTTCCTCATAATACATATAAGAAATTATTGTGGTTTGCATTATAGGGTGATCTTTCACCCTAGGCTATATAACCTGTGCATTAGTAGGACAATGATTTCTCAACATATTAACCATAGATGATACCTCAACTCTAAGGCTTGTGAGAGAATCTACTTCCCGAACACCTATTGTCTTCATCCCATGAACAATCATATCATTTCCCACTATTGGTTATTGTAAGCAATTATCTTGATGATTTCATATGCTTGCTCATACATCTTGCTATGTAGGGAACCATTTTTTGAAGCATCCACAAGGTTTCTAGTTTGTAGATTAAGACCTTAACTCCACTTAGGTATCCCATAGTTACGACATTTGTGTAAAATTTCCTTAAACCTTTTCTAAGTTCATGCACAAACTCATTATCCTCCTATATGAAGGAAGTGATGTTATACCTTAGCTTATCATTCTTTTTGGGTAGGAAATAACGTATAAGAGATTTCTGAACTAGGTCATCCTAATAAGTAATTGACCCTATATAAAGTGAAATGTGTCAATCTTTAGCACAGTCTCTTATGGAATAAGGGAAAAGTTTGAATCTAAGGATTGTTTCAAGTACTCCTAGGATTTTAAATGTGTAACTAACTTCCATAAAAGCCTTAAGGTGAATATGGGGATCCTATGTGGTTTGGCCACTAGACCGCCCTATCTTTTGGAGCTTATGGACCGTGATTGGTTTGAGTTCGAACTAGGCATCTTTTATCTCAGGGTGGACAATGATAGGGTTTAAGTTTTCTTACACAAGGAGAGCATAATCATGGATAACATGGTTGTAATCATCATCATAACATAACATTGGGTTTGTTGTTGCAATTACCCTGGCATTGTGTTGTTATTTCATTGTTGTTGAGGTAGGTTTTCCATGATGTTGGTTTCTTTAGTAATCAAAGTTGCATCTTCATGTTGTTGAGCACGTAGGAGAGCTAATCTTCCTCTGAGGGTATGTTCAATTATAGGATCAAATTGAAGAAACTTTGATATATTAGGGTTGCTTGTACATGCGTTGATCCTACTGAACGAGTGAAAAGAAGGAGAAATTAATTAAAATACTAAGGCAATAAAATCTAAACCTATAAACACCACATTATCAACCTTCTCATGACAATGTAGAGTGAATGCCAATCCCCTACAGTGACACCACATACTTGGTGCGATATGGGTTGTGGTGGGCTACAGGGTATAGAAATAAGCACTACACTATGCATAGGTATTCATAGTTAATCCAAATGCTACAGAGTGAGTGATTTATCATCCCATAAAGATTAGAAGAAGCCACACTGTCAAAGTAGGATCACATTATAGGTTCGAGAATAGAAATCATGTAATATTCACAAATCCTATATACTAACACATTAAATACTAAGAACAAATAAGCAAGGTAATAAAGATGCTACCAACAAAGGGAATGTAGGCATACTGTAGGTTAGAAAACTATTAGAATTAAGGACTATGGGGAGGGGACTCTCATGTAACATAATGTTATGATACTCGGCACACTATAGCATGTCATGCCTTATATATGGGCCCTGACAATGTCATGTAGTGAGTTTTCTAATATTCATGTTAGATCCTCAAGGCGTAATAACAATATAATTTGGTGTTTCCACCATACTCAACATAATTCTAGCTTACCATACCATCCTTATATCAAATGCAAGGTAAAAATACGTAGAACTTAAAACTAGATAAGTAGAGAATGAAGAAGCTTTTCATAAAACTTAAACAATAATTTGGAGGCTAAACTCCTAGTACAACATAAATTAAATACAATTAAAAGGGAACCCTCGGAACTAATAGTCTAAATATGTATTAAAAAAAACCAACCTCAATACATAAAGAATCACTCTTCCACAATAAAGCATCATAAGTAGCAAAATCATCAATATGGCTCGCTGTGATCGTCATAATAAAGTCTAAGTCTTTTGATCATGGGAATGAAAAACACCTATAAAAAGGAAGATTAGTATGCTACGTACTGAGTAAGGTAATAATACAATCATAAAAAAGGTATACAAATGCATAAGGTCACATAAATGAATAATCACTCACATTTATTAACATGATATAAGTGGATTTGAGCTAATTAAAGGACTCTACGAATATCATTTTTCATGATTTTTTTCACAGGAGGGAGTCATAGGGTGTGATTCTATATAATTTTTCCACCTTTTGAGATCTCGCATAAATAGCATGAGTTTAATTGAAAACAACTCCCTTATCCTATGAACTAACAACATTCCCTGCTTTTTATATTATTCATAGGCTTAATGTGTTTACTCAGCTACTTTCAAGACTTGTGCAGGAATGACGACTCCCTAATGTCTCAGAGCATCACTTCACCCGACCAAGACCACAAGACCTATTGCTTAGGTCACCATCACTAGTCTGCATGCCAATAAAAATAGCACATACTCATTTTCTAAATCTAGCAACATTCACCTAGGGACCACTGTAGGACGCTGCCACTTGATAATAAGGTACAACTGCTTGATGTCTTGGTGCAACCAACCATTGTAGAGTTAGGGAATCTTTGTCCTATCTGCATGGCAACAACAGATTCTTATTCCACATCCCAACCACAAGGAAGTATTACCTATGATCTTACACCCACACATCAATATAAATCTCGTAGGAATGCAAACTCCACCTCTAGGAGGTGACAACAACTGAGCTATTCTAGATTACAATGTGCCAATTTGAGATCATCTAAACCCTACCATCTCATATTAAAATTCAATCCCCTCATTTCAAGTTTAAACCTATCTTGTCCCACATGTTACAAATAATAGGGCAATTTAGTGGCTAACCTACTAAAGATCCACACCTGCACTTGAGAGCATTCATGGAAGTTAGTAATACCTTTAATATTTTGGGAGTTCTAGAAACATCCCTATAACTTAAGTTATTTCCATATTCCATGAGAGATTGTGCTAGGTAGTGGATGACTTCCCTACCGATTGGTTCGATCACTTCCTAGGATGACATAGTTCAGAAGTTCCTCATGCAATACTTCCATCCCAATAAAAATGCGAAACTTAGGCATAACATGACTACATTCTTGCAAGAGGAAGATGAGACACTCTATGATGCATGGGAGAGATGTAAGGAATAGTTAAGAAAATGTCTAAACCATGAAATCCCTCATTGGTTACAAATAGTAACATTTTATCATGGACTTAGCCCTTAGACACAAAACTTGGTGGACACCTTAGCCAATGGAACCTTGCTAAGTAAAACTTATGACCAAGCCTACAAGATTATTGAGATCATAGCATGCAACAACCAATAGTAGGGAAGTGTCAGGAGTGTTCATAAGGTGCGAGTAGTAGGAGCATTCGAAGTGGAAGCCATTATAGCCCTACGAGCTAAGGTATCATCTATGGATAATCTATTGAAAAATAATTCTCCCGGTAACTTGCAAGTGTAGAGAAGAGAAGAATAATCCGTTGCTTTCACAGCTACAATACCATGTGTATACTGTGGAGAAGGTCATTTGTTTGAATAATGTCCAACAAATCTAGTGTCGATGAATTATGTAGGAAACCAGGCTAGGAACTCTCAATAGCCTTATGGAAATCAGTACAAACCCATCCTAACTTCTCATGGTCTAATCAAAAAAACGTGTAAAACCCATCCAACCATTACAACCAATAGCGCTGCTACCAACCTCAACCCCAATATCTTCAACAATCACAAACTCACCAACCACTTACCTAATATAATAACCCTAACTTCATGGAAACTCTTTTAAAAGAATATATAGTGAAAACAGATGCAACAATACAAAGCAATACCACCTCCTTGAGAACCTTAGAAACACAGATGTGGTAGCTATCTACATCCCTAAGTAGCAGACCCCATGACATTCTGTCCAATGATATTGAGAACCCTAGGAGAGAAGGAAAGGAGCAGTGTAATGCCATTACCCTCAGGTCGGGTACATACACCTCCTTATCAAATAGAAGAAGCTAAGGAAAAACCCCCCACCGACAATCATGACAACAATGCAAAACCCGTCGAGAAAAGGTCAAAATACACACCTTCCCAACTACAGATTGACCCCATCCACAACTTAGAAGAAAACACTACTCCACTACCTAAGCCACCAAAGAGCAAAATTAAACCCTTTGCTCCATCACCTCCATTCCCTTAGAGACTCAATCCATAGCAGTAGGATAAGCAATTTGATAAGTTCCTTGAAATTATTTGCCAATTACATATAAACATCCTGTTGGTGGAAGCCCTCCAACAAATGCCTAATTATGTAAAATTTTTAAAGGATATTTTAACACAAAAATTAAGACTTTGTGAATAAAAAATGGCAACTATGACCTAGGGATACAACTTGATTTTCCAATAAAAGCTACTTGAAAAGTTATAAGACACTGTCGTTTTCACCATTTCCTGCTCCATATGTGACAAGTATTATGGTAAGGCCCTTTGTGACTTCAGTGCTAGTATCAACTTGATGCCTGTGTCCATTTTTAGGAAAGTAGGTATTGGGGAAGCATGACCTACCATAGTCACACTACAACTTGCTGATCAATCATATGTACACTTTGAGAGAAATATCAAAGTTGTGCTTGTAAAGGTGGACAGGTTTATCTTCTCGATAAACTTTATCATCCTTGACCACAAGGCTAACAAGGAGGTTCCTATTATTTTGGGTAGACCTTTCTTGGCCACTGGTAAGACCTTAATTGATGTATAGAATGGAGAATTAATGATGAGGTTTAATGAGGAGTAGATCACGTTTAATGCCTTCAACTCCATGAAACTACCGGAAGAGGACCTGGACAAATGTTTTGCGAGTTCATAATATTGATTTGATTATTTGGGATGAGTTTGTTGCAGGAACATCTCATGAAAAATTCGAGTTGTTTGATGTTGACCATCTAGAATGCAACTACCCTAACTGTTATCTTAGAGAGCACTATAAAAGGAATATGGTAGGGTGCAGCTGGATAGATCACTCAACACCTCAAGAACATCTTCGATTAAATAGAAGAGAGATACAACCAAATAAATCTTCAATTATGAGTCCGCCCACAATGGAACTAAAGCCATTACTAGCTCACTTGAATCTTAGTAGGAGCAGCTGGTTCAATTGCTACAAAAGCACAAAAAGGTAGTGGGATAAACCATGGTAGACACTCACGAAATCAATCTGATAATATGCTTACACAAGATTCTACTAGAGGATCCATCTAGCTCATCGATAGAGTAGTAGAGATGGATTAATCTAGTGATATAGAAGGTGGTGAAGAAGGAAATCATTAAATGGATTGATGCAGGTATCATCTATCCAATTTTCGATATCATTTGGATAAGTCCTATTTAATGCATCTTGAAAAAACAAGGTATGATTGTTGTTCACAATTCTAAATATAATTTGATCATAATCCGCATAGTCACAGGGTGGCGCATTTGCATGGATTATAGAAAGCTCAACAAGGCCACCCGGAAATACCATTTCCCCTTCCCTTTTATTGACCAAATGTTAGACAGATTGGCAGGAAGGGCCTTTTATTACTTTCTAGATGGATACTTAGATTACAACCAAATAACCATCACACCCTATGACCAACATAAGACCACATTCACATGCCCCTATGGCACATTTGCTTTTCGGTGGATGCCTTTCGGCTTATGCAATGCACTTGCAACTTTTCAACGGTGTATGATGGCTATTTTCACTGACATGGTAGAGGATATAGTAGAAATTTTTATGGATGACTTTTCTATTTTTGGGGATAGTTTTGAGGAGTGATTAACAAAATTGGAAAGAGTGTTGGTGAGATGTGAAGAGACAAACTTGTTTTTATCTAGGAAAAATGTCACTTCATGGTTAAAGAAGGTGTTTTGTTAGGTCATAGAGTCTCACATTAAGGACTAGAGGTTGATAGGGCAAAGGCAGAGATTATCAAAGCATTACCTCCTTCCACTACTATTAGGGGTGTGAGAAGTTTCCTTAGACATTCTGGATTTTATCAAATATTCATAAATGACTTCTCTAAAATTTCTAAACCCCTTTGTTAATTATTAGAACATGATAGAAAATTCAAATTCACTGAGTGTTGTAAGGTATCCTTTGAGAAAATAAAATTAGCACTCATGGAAGCCCCAATTATTGTAGGACCAGACTGGACTTTCCCCTTTGAATTAATATATGATGCAAGTGATTTTGTGATAGGATTAGTCTTAGGATAATAGAAGTACAAGTTCTTCCATATCATCTACCATGCTAGTAAAATTCTTAATGAAACCCAATTGAATTACATGGTTACCGAAACAGAGTTACTAGTAGTAGTGTTTGCATTTTATAAGTTTCAATCTTATCTCCTACAAAGTAAAGTGGTTATATTCATGGATCATGATGCTATTCATTATTTACTTACCAAAAAAGATGCCAAACCTAGATTGTGAAGATGGATCTTACTCTTGTAGGAATTTGATGTCAAGATCAAGGACCGTCAGGGGAAGGATAATTAGATTGTAGATCATCTTTCTATAACAGATGGGTACACGAAGGATCAAACACAAGTTTGGATAAAAGAGGACTTCTCCGACAAACAATTCTTGAAAATTAAGCAGGGTCAACCACCTAGTATGTGGATATAGCCAATTACTTGGCATGCAAAATACCACCCCTTGAAAAATCTCGCTAACAATTGGAAAAATTCTTTCATAACCTCAAGTAATACTACTAGGACGAACCGTTTCTATTCTGATAGTGTGCTAATGGACTTATGAGAAGATGTGTAAGTGAGAAGGAGGCTAAGGAAATCTTGGTCACCTACCACGTCACAGCTTATGGAGGTCATTTCAAAAGGATAAGGATTGCAGCTAAGGTCCTACAAAGTGGATTCTATTAGCCCACAATATTTAGAGATGATAGGAAATAGGTCTAAAAATGTGAACAATGTTAATGCACTAGAAACATCTTGGTAAGGAATGAAATGCCTCAAATAGGAATCTTAGAAGTTAAATTATTTGATGTGTGGGGCATTGATTTCATGGGCCCATTTCCATCTTCCTTTTGTAATGAGTACCTTTTGGTAGCAGTATACTATGTCTCCAAATGGATAGAGGCCACTGTGATACCAACCGATGATGCTAGGGTGGTGATTCACTTCTTATAGTAGAATATTATCATACGGTTTGGGACCCTCAAGGCAATTATCAGTGATGGTGGTACATATTTGTGTAACAAGTTGTTTGAACAACTCATGTAGAAATATGGAATTCATCATAGGGTGGAAACAACCTATCACCCACAATTGAATGGTCAAGTTGAGTTGTTTAATAGGGATATTAAATGAACCCCAGAGAAAGTGGTCAATCTTAATAGAAAAGACTAGTCAACCAGACTAAATAACATATTACGGAAATATAAAACAACATTCAAAACAACCTTGGGAATGTCACACCACTGTATTGTGTTCGGAAAGACTTGCCACCTACCCATTGAGGTAGCACATAAATCATATTGGGTTCTTAAATCTGTTAACTTGGATCTAACCACCGCAGGAGAAGCTTGAAAATTATAGATGAACAAGCTTGAAGAACTTAGAAATGTTTCATACAACAGTGTGTGGTCGTATAAGGAAAAGATAAAGAAATTTCATGACCAGTACTTGAGGCCAAAAGAGTTGTGCCCTGGGTAGTTAGTGCTACTCTACAACTCAAGATTGAAGTTATTCCTAGGCAAGTTAAATTCAAGACGGTCAGGACCATATGAAATTATTCAAGTGTATCCCTACAAGGCACTGAAACTCAAAGGCCTAAAAATAGCAGCAATAATGTTAACGACCACTAGGTAAAACCCTAGAAAAATGAAAATCTTAATAGGAAAGTTCAAACACTCTCCCTATAAACCTCATAAGGTTATAATAGGTTGTCAAGCTGAGGACATAAAACTAAGCTCTCGTAAGAGGCAACCTATGTTATTTTTTTTCTCTTGTTGTTTTCCTTCATTCATATTCTATACGCTTTATTTTATTTTGGTTCTTTCTCAAAAATGGATATTGTTATATGCATACATTAATGACCAGGCTATCGAGTAAGTAAAAGGAAGCTAGAAAGGTGTGCTCCACACATCACAAGGATAAGGGTGGCTGGCACTTCTAATCTTGCAGGACGATTTGGTGCATCAAATGTCAGGCAACTACAGAGAGGGCATGTATGATCGTGTCGCTACTCCCCTGGTACGCCCCACCTGTCTAGTTATGTGTCTTTTTCAAATCCATTCCATTCCCCTTAGTTGCCTTTATAAGCCACTTCTTATCTATGAATTTCCATCAAGCCAATTTAGCCTTCCCTTTCCTAAGTGTCAAATAAAGTCATGCAGAGCCTCTCACTGTAGGAAGAGCATTTTCTTAACGACTACCTCACCCTCTCACCTACCTCACCCAAACAAACTAAACCCTCCATCACCACCACCTCACGGGATAAGACACCATTATGCATCATTGTGCCCATATCATCCTCACCATCTGCATCAAACCCTAAAATGCCTTAAAGAACAACTCACTTGGCAGCTAAGCAGTGGCTGAACGTCTGCAAAAATACAAGAAATCCACTACCTCTAAAAAATGCCTAGCCCTCTCAGCCACCTCAGATGACTTCTCCTATCCAAAGGATGACGAGGAAACCTTTTCTTCTACTCCACTAACCAAGCGTTTGAAACACTTAGCAAATTCCCTCACCATATTTCAATCCGAAATAGCCTAGGAACATTTCAACAACTTAGCCAATTGAGATTTTTACTTTGAGTGAGGTTTTGCCTTGCCTGATCTACCACAGTATCTTGCCGACCCTATCAACCACCATAAATGGGAACCTTTTGTTAACACCCCCTAGAATTTTCACTACTAGTCGTCCTAGAATTTTACTCCAACCTTGATATAAAAGCAAAAAATAAAAACAGTTTATGTCCACGGGAAGTTAGTTTTGTATCTCTCTACAACCATTAACAACCTCTATAGTCTACCTTCTTTTGATATTGATGAATACGTTGTGCTAATTGACAGGCCCACAATATAAAATGCCACCAACATCCTCATAATGTTAATCAATTCAGGCACCCAATGCCAAGTTACCACCAATGGCACTCACCATTATGACCAACTCATCCTTCAAGCCAACTTCTAGTAACATTTCCTTAGAAGCCATTTCTTGCCCACAATGCACGACATATTAATTTCCTTTGACTACATGGTCTTGCTCTATTGCATACCTACCAAGTGCACCATCGATGTGGGAAGAATCATATAAGATCTATTGGAGCTAGTGGCCACCAAGCCATAGGGTCCCATCTTTTACCCAGCCTTGGTTGCTGGCCTTTATGCCAGGGCAACAATACCTTTAAAACCCACCAAGGAAATGGTTACCAACCCACACTCCATCAACCAAATTGTCATCAATAACTTTTTTTACACCCCTCTACCAACTCCCAAAGCCAAATCACCATCACCACATCCTACACAACATTAGGTAGGGCTAGAGGCAAAGGTGCAAGCGTTAAGGGATGATATGGACATACTACTAAGAGGGCAGGAGGAGATAATTATAATTGTTACAAAATTGTTGATAGCATTGGAATTCATTAGATTGATTGATTCAAAACTAGGAGGGTTCAGCTAGGGATGAAACTATCACTTACGCCTTTGGAGGAAGAACGATTGGGACGCTGAGTCTTCACCTTGGAAGGAAAAGGCGTGATGATACCTAGCCTAAACCTCTTGTGTGTGACGACCCGGACAACCACAAAAATAAGACTCTAACAATATAACCACCGCCGTCACACCATCAATAACCCCACTAATGAAGCCATCCCCATCCAAATCAATTTAATTTGTGGCAAGTTTCCCTAGATCTAGTTGTTTAATGACTATTAATTTTTATTGAATCAAGGCCATATAGCCACACTATCTTTTTTATTTATCTTGTAGTCACCCTACCCTCCCACCCTGACAGTGAGGACACTGTCAACTTTTGTTCATAAGAGGGTCTATCTTAGTTGTTATATCAGTCTATTTCAATGCTATGTTTGATCTTAGTACTAATTCAAGAAGTGGATTTTTCATGCCTTTTATTTGCATAGTTCTTTATTTTTAGGCTAATTGATAGGTATAATCTCAGCAACAAAGGTAGCCCTACTACTCTTTTTTTTTTTTTATCAATTTTCATATGAACTGCGTAATTATCTTTGCTATGAAATCTATGCACACGAATATTGAAAGAGCTGTTTGACTTAGAGCTTGTTTGGTTTTACTTAGTCAAAGTAGTTTTTTATATAAGTAATTATAAAAATTTATTTTAGATTAATTATTAATGTTTGGCTTTACTTTTTAAAAATTATTTTAAAAGTTAATTACTTAAAACTACTTTTTATAAGATAAAATTAAAAAGTAAATCTAACCTACTTTTACTACTTATATAAAATTAATTTTGATGAGGCATGGTGCGGTACCACTTTTAAAAAAAAATGTCATTTAAAACATTTTAAAATTAGGGTGCATGTTAGATGGTCCTTTTACATCACCCTATATTTGTAACACCCCCAAAATTTACTACTGAAATTTTTCGTTTTAGTAAAAAGGTTTAACAGAAGTGAAATAACAAAACTGTAAATTATGGAGGTATTACCGTCACACTTAGTACCAGACCGGTTCACTCCTACCATTTTAGTGATAAGTGCTAAGGCTAAACAGGGTTAACATCAAACGCAAGTCATTAATAAAACCATGAGAGGAATCCCTTATAGTTATATGGAAATCAAAGTGCGATTTAAGAATTGCAACCTAAAGAGTAAGTAACTAGAGTTTTCCAAAAACATAAAATTTCATACGACATGAAATAACTAGAATAAAACAATACATGGTCCATCGGAGAATAATATAGGCCAGGTTAGGTCTAGGCTCAACGCTCAGCCCCGCTCGATGCCTCGTAGGTGTCATAGGCATCAAAAACGTTGTCCCCTACCTGCACAAACTCAAATAGGTCTTCTGTTCGTGGAAATGAGCAACACCCATGAAACGGGTGATCAGTACGCTATGTACTGAGTAAGGTAATCATGTGCTAAGGCCAAACATACAAAATATACAACGTAGCATACATGGCATAATCACATAAGTAGCATGTAGTAATGTAGATGATGAAGGCTGGCTATGGTCTAGGTAGACTTATTCTTTAGATCTTTGGTAAATATAATCGATTCACATCATAGTCTTTATCAATCCATGTGAGTGCGGGAACCCCACTATTATAGCCGGTGGACCGGTCATGCAGGGCAAAATGCTCCTGGCCTCTATTATTCTCCGATGGACCGATCATGTAGGGCAAAATGCTCTTGGCCACTATTATTCGCCGGTAGACCGGTTTGGCCCTGACTCACATGGTGTTTCACTATAATTACTTTGTGTCTTTCCCATGTCTTTTTATCATTATGTTTGGTTTATTGAGCACAGAAACCCCCACTATTACAGCCAGTGAAATAGTCATGCAGGGCAAAATGCACCTGGCCACTATTATTCGCCGGTGGACCGATCATGTAGGGCACCCTGGCTCCTAGCCATTATTATTTGCCGGTGGACCGGTCTGTGCCCGACTCAACAATATTTCTCTTTAAATGGGTAGTATCTTATTCATGTCTTATTCGATAAGCATTTCACCCTTGACATGCATGTCACCAACATTCTACCTCCATCCTCTCAAGGGGGCCCGTCCTATATTTAGAGACTCCGACACCCCTTATCATGCCCCGACATCCATTCCCCCTTACACTTGCACATAATGAAAACCAACTCCAACTCCTAAGGATGTGGATTAAGGCCCAACACCTCATGACATCAACTCCACCTACTATCACCCTCTGGGGGTTTTTCCTTGAAAACCCTAATTGGACCTATGTGGCCCAACTTTCTCTCACTTACACTACTGTTACTTCATTTATCGCCCCATACCTTATCTCATTTAGATTTAATCCCAAATCATATCGCTTTACCCCTCGATTCCACATGTGACCGAGAAACCCTAGTTGACCACTTCAACCCTGGTACCTTTCTTCTCCCACCCTCTTTCTTTTTCACCCAATACTCACCCCTTATAAAATAAATTCCCACTTTTAACCCATACTCCACTCTCCCTTAATCATTTTTACTTCCACATTTTCCAGATTACTGCTTCCTCCCAAAACCCTAATCGAGTCCCTTATACACCCTTACACTAACCTACGTACTATTTTTCATCCCAAGTATCCAATCACTCCACAACTCTTCCCTTAGCTTATTTACACCCTAAAACAACTTTTCTCACATAAAGATCATCCCCATGCAAATGCTCAAAGTCCCCATGCGAACCTTAGAATTCTCATGCATGTTTCCCATCTCTCATTCATTTTGGTCATTCCTTCCCCTTTATTTTCCTCTCATGGATCATGATGTAGTTTGGTCAACCTTATATCCCCCTTAGTGAACTCACTTCCCATTTTATTTCTTTTTATCCCTTTCATTCCTATATTGTAACACCCCAAAATTCACTACTGAAAAATTTCATTAATTAAAAGAAAATTAGCGAAAGCAAATTAATAAACTGTGAACTTTAGGGATATTACCGCCACACTTAGTACCAGACCGGTTCACTCATACCGTTCCAGTACCAAGTGCTAAGGCTAAAGAACAAAATATCAATTGCTAGAAATTCAAACTATTTTTAAATCAGAGTAGCAATAGTAAACATTTTATAAGAATAGATTCCACCAATGGTGGTTACAAGAATAAAATTACAATTAACCCATACATTAGAAGAGAGAGAATAAAATCCTAAAGGCCGGATAATCCTTACGCTCTTTCCCGTTGCCCACTTGAATAGCACCTGAAAAGACCTGCAAGGGACACTGCATATTGAATAGGCAGGGGCCCCATGAATGGAACCCTTCAGTACTATGGTATCGAGTAACCCTTTAAAGTCACACTTAAAAGCAGGCCCATAATGTCACACATGATACATAACTACATGCATATATAACAAGATGTGTATATATAACATTCACATAATTAACAATCACATCAGATATCAATAGGTCGTTATGAACAATCGATACTTTCGAGCCTTAAGCCATGTCATTGTGCAAAATCAATACATTCGGGCCTTAAGCCATTATTCCATCATCATTCAATCAACCTCGTATTTTATATCCATGTGAGTGCGAGAACCCCACTATTATAGTCGGTGGATCGGTCACTTATAGGGCAGAACGCACCTAACCACTATTATATGCCAGTGGATCGGTCTCTAGGGCAAAACGCTCCTGGCCACTATTATAGCCGGTGGACCGGTCTGGCCCCGACTCACATGGTGTTCCACTGTAAGTGATTAATATTTTTCCATAACTTTATTCACATACACAACTGGTTTTATTGAGCTTGAGACCCCCACTATTATTGCCGGTGGATCGGAATATATATATCAAAATCATCTAGGGTAACACGCTCCTGGGCCACTATTATATCCGGTGGATCGGTACTCAATATCATAAGTCAACTGGGCCCGGCTCATAATCTTTCACTTTCATGGTTAGTAATTTTCCTTTCTTTAATCAGCACAACAACTCCATTTATTTGCCTCGGATGGTAGATCAAGAACCCGTGACACAAAGGTACACCAGTCGTACCGGTGCATACAAGCTACTCAGTACCCTTCAACCATGAACCCAGGGACACAAAGGTACCTTGGTCGTACTGGTGCATAAAGCTACTTAGTATCCTACCGACAAGGACACCTAATCCATAAGTATGCATACCCCCTAACTAGGTTCGTAGATCTAGATAGAGTAAGATATAGGGTCTGGCTGGGGCACAAAGGTAGTGACCCCTAAAGAGTCACCATTCCCGATCTCGAGGTCTTTCACTTTAAGTATTAGTGTCTTAATTAAAGTGATCACGAAAAGCACAATAATCAGATACTTATTCACTTTCAATCGTTCTGACATCATTAGTCATTTCTTATTCAGACGGTTATCCAAGAATACACAGAGAAATCATTAAGGCCATCATAATCTCATCTAATTCTGGATTAAGATTCGTTCTCATGATACTTACCAATTATCAATTACTCCTACCTTGCCAATCAATATTATTTGGCTCATATTATGAAATTCCACAATCACAACAACATGATAGGTACAAATTACTCATTTACCCCTTACTTATGTAATTGCTAAGTCATCCCTTCCTTACTTGACAAATTACCATATTACCCCTTACTTGTTTTAGGTTACCAAGTTATCTCCTACACCTTTTTAGATCACCATTTACCGCTCATAATTGCTACACTTATCATACTTCCCATTTGTTGGTTAGATTACCAAATTGCCCTTCTCCTTTGTTGTAATTACTAAATTGCCCTTGAGTTGCATAAATTACCAATTTACCCTCCTTCATTATCATGATTACCATTTTGCCCCTTTAGTTGGTTAAATTACCAAATTACCCTTTAGTTGGATAAATTACCAAATTTCCCTTCTTCTTTATCACAATTACCATTTTTACCCCTCTCAATTATTATAATTGCCATTTTACCCCTTTTCAATTATTATAAATCCCAAATTATCCTTCTTCATAATTACAATTGCTAATTTACCCTTCTTCATAATTATAATTACCAACTTACCCTTCTCCATATTTATAATTATTAATTTACCCTTCTCTATATTTATAAATTATCAATTTACCCTTTTCCATATTCATAATTATTAATTTACCCTTTTCCATAATTATATTTACTCATTTACACCTCTCTATTATTATAATTACTATATCGCCCTTTTTACTCCCAAAATTACCATTTTACCCTTCACTCCCAAAATTACCATAACACACCTTACTTATAAAATTACCATTTTGCCATTTAATCATAACATTACCATATTTCCCTTTTGCCTTCAAAATTACCACTTTACCCCTTTATTTCACCACTTTTATTAAATTAACATTACCACATGAAATAATAATATTAATACTCCATTAACAATATCCAACTCCACCAATTATTATATTTTAACATAATACATATTAGCATCCACACATTTAGGCCATAATCTAGCACAAGGAATATTACTAAAATACCCCTAGGGCTAACAATAATATTATTCATGCATAAAGGTTCACAATAACATAAAACAACAAGGATAGGTACTTAATGCTTCCATTAATAGCCAAACTCTTTCCTTAAGCAACATTTCCACACATAGCACATAAAGGGCATATTTTCCTTTTTATTAAACAATGCAAGCAAACACATAAATTATATTAACCACCATATGTCAAACATAATAACATATTAAAATTCCTAATATGTAAACATACATTTATCATGCATTTAAGTGGGGTTTAACGATTACCTTAATTCCCCACAAAATTCAAATCTTATCGGTATCCCAGTTAAAGATTCAAGCTTTGATTAGAAAAACCAATACCTAAAAATAATATCAATATTTATTGTAAATAAGAAAATCAAGATATAATACTTTATAAATTTTTCTTAAGGAAATAATTAATTTAAATATTATCATACCTTAAAGTTTTTAATAAAAATGGCCAAATAATGCAGGAACTCGCAGCATGAGCTGCATGCAAAAATAAAAGGAAAAAGGCTCGAAGAGGGGGTGAAGGAAGGTAAAATAGCTATTTTCGGATTGGGGTCTTTAGGCTAGAAAAGAAGATAGATAGGGGAGGTTTCAAGGCAAGGGAATGGTGCAGGAGTGAAGAGGGGGTGTAGGTGGTTGTCGGGGATAGGTTCACGGCGGCTAAGGGCAGCAGATGTGGCGGCGGATAGATGGCGAAGTTGGTTGCTGAGGTGGGTCGAGGTGGAGGGGTTGAGAAGGAAGGAAAAGAGGAGGAAAAAATGAAGGGGTTCAGGGGCTGGTGTCGGGAAAATAAGATATGGGGGTGGTAGAGGAGGTTGCAGGGAGGAGATCGGTGGTTTGAGTGGCAGCAGAGGCGGCCGGACGGCGGCGGAATGAGGGGTTGCAGGTGGGCTGTCGAGAAGGGTGAAAAACAGGGAGAAAAAGAAGAGGGGAGGAAGAGGGAGTTGCGGGGTAGATTAGACGGTGTTGGGGCGGTGCAGGGTGGTAGTAGACGGTTGTAGAAGGTGGTGCAGGGGCTTGGTGCGGCGTTTGGAGTGGCGGAGGGCGGCGACACGTGAAACAAAGGGGAAAGCATGGAGGGGAGAAAAAATGGAGGGAAGAGGATCGGGGGAGAAGGGCTCGACAATAATGGGCAGGAAAAATGGGTGAAGGGGAGAAGAAAAAGAAGAGGAAGGGTAAGGGGGATAGATGGCAGTCGGTGGTAGTGTTTAGGGTGGTAGGGAGGTGGTAGGGTGGCAGGGAGAGGGTGACGACGGGGAGGAAAGGGGAGCCATGCGGGATGGGGTTTATGGCTGTCCAATTTCCGAAATAATGAAAAAAAGGGCAGGTGAGAGAGAGAGAGAGAGAGAGAGAGAGGGAGACAGGTGGTGGCAGCAAGGTGGCAGTGAGAGGTTGCAGGCGGTGGTCGGGCGGGGTGTTCAGGGTGGCAGGCGGTTATGGCGATGGCGACGAGTTAGGGAGCTGCTAGGTTGAGACGTTGGGAGAAGAAGAAATAAGGGAGCAGGCCGGTTGGGGAAAGAAAAAAAAAGAGACTGGCCGGCCGGTCCAAGGGAGAAAGGAGGGTTGGGTCGGATGTGCGTGTGGGGGGAAAGAGAGGGAGAGGAACGTGCCACTGGCCCAGCGCGTAAGGAGGGATGCAGTGAGGTTGGCCTGGTGGCCTAAAGCTAGGAAAAAGGGAAAAAGAAAGAAATAAGGAAAAGGAGTAAAAGGAGAAAGAAAAGAAAAAAAAGGGAAAGGAAAGTGGGAAAATGGGATAATTTAAAATAATTAAACTTATAAAATAATAAGATGTAATATTTTTGATAATAAATTTATTTAATAATTTAATTTAATATAATTAAATATATTGGCTTAAAAAGGATAATTATAGTAAAATACTAGTTTGAAATTTTATTTAAGTAAAAATAATATGGTAAAATAACAAAATATTTATTTTTAATTTATTAAATACTCCAATCCAAATTTTTATACTATCCATAAAATAATTAAACTAAATAATTTTAAAAGCTAATTTACTTCAAATAAAAGCCATTTATTAAATTATTGGTTTTCTAAAATTTTGGGGGATTACATATATCATATTATCAAGTGTCCTAGCATGCATGTTCTAGAGGGCCATATCATATCACATCAATATCACCATATAGACGTATCATGCTCATGCCATAAGGAAACATACAAGCATACCTCAACTCCAAGTTGCGCTACACATAAGACAAGTTAATGACAATCATACGATACAAAACATAGCATGATATATAGCATCCAAGGCATACAAGTCATACAACACATATGGGCCTTAGCTACATCCTTACCTAAAACGACGCTGGGCTTGGAGCACGCTCCTATGCCTCCTTAGGGTTTTGGCTTGATTCACCTATAAGAGGGTAAGACTAAGGATTAGTTTCCCTCCTACAAAAAATACTATTATTTATTAGTTTGGTCTAAGATTAGGGTTACTATTATTAAAGGCATCTTTATAAGTGAAAACTAGGGCTTTTATTCTCAAGTTAGCCTACTAGATATTACTAGTCAAAATATATTTATGTTAATATTTATAGCTATATTTATATTATTAAATCTAATAGCTTTATTTTTTCTAATAATAGTACTAATACCAGTCATAGCAAAATAGTGATAATAATAATAGTAATACTAATGCCCCTAATAGTAGAAACCTTAGTATTTTTAAGGTTAAGGCTAATAATGGCTTTAGGGGTAAAATAATATTATAATATTAGTAATACTAACAAAGCACTAATATTCCTAAAGGTAATAATGATAATAATGATAATATAAGGGTTCTAATATTTTTACCATAATAATAGTAGGAAAAATAACAAAAATAATAATAATATAGTAATAATGCTGGTAATAAAGGCATTAGGAATAATATTAGCAATATTCAAAAATTAAGTAATAAAAATATTAAGGGTTAAGTATTCTTCTTCTTTAATAACAAAATGATAATATGCCAACTTCGGTTTTAATAACATTAATAATAATAATAATAATAATAATAATAACCAAAATGGTAATAATAATATAAGGGTCTAAATATTTATATTAATAATAAAAAGTGATAATGGACAAGGTTAGTATTAACAATATTAGAAAGAAAATAATGATAATGATAATGGTAATAATAATAATAATAATAATAATAATAATAATAATAATAATAATAATAATAATAATAGTAACAACAACAACACCACCACCACAAAGATAATCATAATAATACTAAAATTGTAAATCTCCATTAATAGTAGCACTAATTATAAATATTTCTGAATTTAGGTTAAGTAGTAGTAATACTAATACTAATACTAATACTAATCGTAATGATAATAAGAATGGTAATAGTAATATAAGGATTCAAATATTTACCACAATAATAAAGATAATAATAATAGGCCAAAGCTAGCATTAGTAATAATAGTAGGAATAATAGTGAGGGTAATAATAATAATAATAGTAACAATGAGGGAAAATCCTAATCATAATAACACTAAAGTTGTAGACCATTAATAATAATAATATTATTATTACTAGTTAGGAAAATCATAAATTAGGGTTAAGTAGCAATAATAATAAAAATAATAATAATAATAATAATAGTGATAATATTAATAATATTTCTCACCTTAAGGATAATACTAATGAAGGTCCTAGAAATCATCTTAGTAGTAGTCTTAGTGATAATGTGGTCAAGCATAATATAATAATAATAATAATAATAATAATAATAATAATAATAATAATAATAATAATAATAATAATAATAATAATGATGATGATGATGATGATGATGATGATGATGATGATGATGATGATGATGATGATGATAGAAATGATAATAATAATAATAATAATAGTAGTAATAATAATAATAATAATAATGTTAAACATAATAATGATAATAATCGAAAAGAGTAATAGTAATATAAGAGTCCCAATATTTACACTAATAATAAAAGTGGTAATGGGCAAGTTAGTATTAATAGTCGTAGTAAGAAAATAATAATAATAATAATAATAATAATAATAATAATAATAATAATAATAATAATAATAATAATAATAGTAGTAGTAGTAGTAGTAGTAGTAGTAGTAGTAGTAGTAGTAGTAATGATAATATTATTAATAATGAAAAAGATACTATATTAATACTAAAGTTGTAGCCTTTTAATTGATAATACCATAGTTATAATATTTCTGAAGTTAGGTTAGATTGTAAGAGTGGTAACATAATAATAATAATAATAATAATAATAATAATAATAATAATAATAATAATAACAACAACAACAACAACAACACAACATTAATAATAATAATAAGGATAATATTATTAATATTACTAAAAATTATTAACACTTATATATAAACCCTATTCCTTCTCCTTTCTTCCCTACCTCTTTTCTTCTTCCTCCTCCTCCTTCTTTCCCTATTTTTGGCCAACACACCACTAATCCACCACCATGCACAACCTTGGCCGCCACTCACTGCCCACTAGCCAGTAGATCAACAACTAAGGTCACCCCAACCTTCCCCAACAAAGTCACCATCCATCACCACCGACAACCACCTCTTTTCCCTTCTTTTTTCCCTCATTTATTGCACTTTTGTAGAGTGCATGGCCTGTGCACGAGCTCAGCATGATAGTGCAACACTTAAAGTTTTCTGCTGTACAATTGTACAACCTTTGCACCACCTGGTTGTGCATGCTCTTTTCTCTCGACTTGGTGTGCACCAGTCCAGCATAGCCATGCAACTTTTTCTTGGTCATGTGATACTTTTTCTCTCACCTAGGGCTGCACTACTTACTGCACACTCGTGCAACTTCCTATTTTTGGCCATGCATCCATATTTTCACCCCCAAACCTTGTCTAAATACCACCAAAATTTTATCATAGCTCCACCACACATTCTTCTACACATCCACATATCTCAAGCTCCCATTTGACTACGATAATTTCTATTTTTACCCTCTTTACCTTGATTTCTCCTTTGATTTAACTCTTCGAGCCTAACCATGCATTTTATTATTTTTTGTAGGTGGTATTCCAATATCTTCGGAGGAGGAAGTATAGAATTTGCATGCTTAGAGCCTGGTGTCCTAGTTGGTAAGGATACTATTTAATGTTTAGGATTTTTGGTATTATTTGCTTGTATGGTTATATGTGTTTTTCAACAATAGATGATGTAACATGTGTTGATCATGATATTTTGTGATGATATTAATATTATGTTAAAATAGAGTAAGGATGGGTGAGATATACCATTATGTTATGATTTTGTTATGATAATGTCGTATTGTGGAATTATGTCTTGTGGTATAAAATAAGGGTTAAGGATATTATGTTATTGAAAGAAAGTAAGAATGGGGAAGAGATACCATTATTATTTTATTGTGATAATGTCATATTTGTGGAAATATATCTTATGGTATGAAATATGGGCTTAAGGATGTTATGTTATTGAAAGAAAGTAGGAATGGGTAAGGGATATCACTATTATTTTGTTGAGATAATATTATATTTCTAGAAATATATCTTATGGTATGAAATATAGGTTAAATAAGTTTTGATAAATGGATTTAAGAATTCTCATGAGGTATGATGATAAATGGTGGACTTGAAAATTAATATGTGTGGAAGGTACAAGATTTTATAAAATAAAGATTTTTATTTGTGCTTAAGGGTAAATTGGTCATTGTGGGATAATAAGGAAATTTTGGTATTTTATGTATTAGGATGATTAAAATATGATACTAATAGAATGAGAAATTCTTGGAAGTATTATTATTATTTGGGGTCCTTAAATAATTTAATAGATAATTTGGGACAAACTATCTTGTAATGATAATACCATTATTCTATGTTTAAAATTTAAAGGTTATCTATCAAAATTGGTAATCATAAAAATTTCATGGGAGGTGTTATGACAAAAATATGGAATTTGGGTCTTAGATATTTCTGTGATTAACATATGGAGATGAGATTGTAAAGTATATATATAGGAATTAGATCATGTATTTTGAGCATGATAATAATGATGGGATTTTGAGATAATATAATAGAATATGTGTGGAATAATCAATTTGGGAGAATAAATACTAAAGGGTGTGTAATTAGGGTTTGAAAGGACTTAAGGACTTGGACCTATGCTATATTTATATATGTTTTAATGTGTTTTATGCCTGAAAATCAATCTTGAATAAGATACTAATCATTTAAAGTGAAAGAGCACATGAGTAGGGCCAAGATGTTCTATTTTCCTATATATATATATATATGTATGTATGTATGTATGTATTCCCATTCCACTGGAGAGAATAGTGGCTTGGGAATGTTTTGCCTAGAGAAGATGTTTTTATTCTCCATTCCATCGGAAAGAATAGTGGCTCGGGAGCATTTTTCCACAAGAAGGTGCTTTAGTCTGTTTCACCGGATTAAGAATAGTGGGGACCCTACTCATCGTGAAATAAAAATGTATCATTATAACTTATGGAAAAGATACTAATGATTTAAAGTGGAAGAATACGTGAGTGAGGACCAAGGTGATCTCTTTATATATATATATATATATATGTATGTATGTATGTATGCATGCATGTATTCCCATTCCACCGGGGAGAATAATGGCTCGGGAGCATTTTTCCCCGATAAGATGTTCTAATCTACATTCCACCAGAAAGAATAGTGGCTCAAGTATGTTGTCCCTAAGATGATGTTTCAAACCGTTCCACCAGTTTAAGAATAGTGGGGTTCCTGCACTCAACATATGTAAAAGAACAAAAATGGATTATATTTAATGAAAGAATCAGGATCATATTATGTCTTATGAGATGTTTCATTTATTTAGTTATTCCCTTATTATCTAATGTGAAAGCACATGCTATTTGTATCCCTATTTTACTAGTATTGTTCTCTTACTCAATATGTAGTGTACTGACCACCCATTTTATAGTTGATGCATATCCCATGAGCATATCTACCCTATTTTGCAAGTGATTGATGATTATTAGCTTGATGTGCTTGCCTTGGGTGAGCACTAAATGATTTGGTAAAGAGTATGGTTATCCAGCTCTATCTCTTTTGAGACTCTTAGTCTTATGTTTTCACTATTTTTTCCTTTCTTTCTATTTTTTATCCTATATCGCAGTGGAATCAAGTGCTTTGCACACCTGATTCCTAGGTATAAGGGTACTTTTGCCTTGCGCCCGACATAAACTGGTCATAGGGAGTGCCTCTTCTATGTTGGATGCGGTGTGACACCCCTATATTTTGTGTTTTAGCTTCTGCTATTAACTCTTTAAAACAACATTTTTAAGTTCCAAAATTTGGGGGTGTTACACCCAAGCTCAATAAACCAAACCTTGGATGATAATGAATCATGGGAAAGACACTAATCGCTAATAGTGGAACACCATGTGAGTTAGGGCCAAACTGATCCACCAGTAAGAATAGTGGCTAGATACACTTTGCCCTAGAGACCAATCCACGGAAAAATAACAGTGGCCAGGATCATTCTGCCTTAGAATGTATTTTCAATCCACCAGCTATAATAGTGGTGTTCCCGTACTCACATGAATATAATTTGAGAGATATTAATGAATAATGTTCAATTAATGGCTTAAGACTAGAAATTATTTATTTCATCATTATAATCTATTATTGATAGTATGATTATGGTCTTTGTGTCTATCCTTGATGGAATGTGTTATTGGACACTTGTAACTATACTACAAAGAGCTTTGCTTAGATGTTCTCATGATAAGTGCTGGAAATGCTAAGTAAATTTACTTTGTGATATACAATTTTTATTATTTTTTGCATTATTTATATGTATTGTGTAACTGCTCTTATGTTGTTGTGATTATTTCTATACTTGTGTATGTTATTATTTTTACATTTGTTTAAGTATAATGTGTTTCATGTGGGCCCTACCTTCTAGTCTAATATAAAGGGTTACTCAGTACTGTAGTATGAAAGGGTTCCGTTTTTGGGCCTCTGCTTATTCAGTGGGTAGTTTCCCTTTACAGGTTAGTCGTAGGTGCTACTCAAGTGGTTTTCGGATAGTTTATGAATCTGTCTAGTAAACTTTCATATTTACTTTTGTAATTATTCTATTTTCTTTTAACTGCTAATAGTGGATTTTACCTTTTGTAATGTCTTTAATGCACAACTTTGATTTAATTTTATAACTTGGTTTGGTGTAAAATGTATTCACTTTCTTTCTAAGCCTTAGTGCTTGGTACTGGAACTATAGAAGGAAACCAGTCTGGTACTAAGTGTGGTGGTAGCATCTCCAAAATTTACAATTTTTGCTTCCACTTGATTTTTAATAGAACGAAATTTTTCAGTAGTGAATTTTTGGAGTGTTAACCCTTTGGTATCCAGCACCAAAGCAACCCCCAACCATTCGACCTTCTCTCGCCGACCATCACCACCACGTTCAACCTACTCCACTACTCCTCACCCACCATCTTCAACCCTCCTTGTCATTGCACAAACCTAGAAATTGTATCTTATGTCATTTCCACCCCTTTGGCTTTAGCACTTGGTGATATTCCCCTTCCCATTGTTGAGCGAAGTTTTGGCAAGACACCTTCAAGCCTTTCATTTTGATTTTGCTCCATTATTTCACACTATTTTATCTTATAATTTCTTTGGTTATATCCTTATAATTTTGTTTTAAATTTGTTTCTTAGGTGATTTTATAGAGGTTCCATCGAAGGTAGGATAAGATATATATGCTTAGAGACCAGTGTCCTTTTTGGTAAGGATACAAGTCATAGATAGAGTTTTGTGGTAAATATTATGTATGGTTGTGAGTATTAGCATGTTGTTATTATTATGTTTTTAAATTCATGTTGTGAATGTTATGGTATGATAATATGGTATTATATGATGGAAAGTAAGTAAGATAAGAAGGCGTGCACTTATATAATATTGTTGCAATAGTTATTATGTTATAAGCCCTAGGCGAGTTTTTATGGTTTATGGTATTGTAATGTGGGATTTATAAAGTATGATAAATGGAAAATTGTTATATTTTATATGTGTGGTGATGTAATAAATTGAAGATTTAAAAATAATGATACTGAACATATAAGTTTTTATGAAATAAGGGCATTCATTTATCCTTAAATTCCTTTTGGTTAATATGTTTTAATATGGAAATTTTGGTATTTTCATGTATTTATTGGGTTAAAATATTCTAATAATATCATTTAAAATGTTTAGACTAATTATAAATGGCCTAAGTCTAAATAAAATGAGAAAATAACTTAAGTTGGGAGTAGTAACCCTAAAGGCGATGCTATTATCGCATGCATAAGACATTGAAATTAGACCATGATTTTGTATATGTGGTTAATAATGTAATTTTAGGAATGTATATTGAACTTGGAGATTATATGAATATTATGGAAAAATTTATACTGAACTTGTGAAATTAGGATTTCAAATAATAACTCAAAAGATAGAGTTGTTATTGCATGTGTAAGATGAAGGAGTTAGACCTTGATTTTCAGGTATGTTGATCATAATAATACTTTATGATGATGTGATATAAGTGGTGGGAAAAAGATCAATATGGAAGAATTTATGCTTATAATGTGAAATTAGGATTTATTAGGGAGTTTATGGACCTATTCCTTGAGAACTGCCTTGATAACTATGTGGTTGTGTTTTACATGTTTCAATTATGTGTTATACATGTCTATGAGAGTCCTATATGATGGTATAACCAATTATAAATAAAATATTAATCATCTAAAGTGAAAGATTATGTAAATCGGCCTGAGGTATTTTATGGGTCCATTTCACCAAACTATAATAATGACTCAGGTGTATTTTTTTCCTAAGAGATGTATCAGTCTGTTCCATTAGATTAATAATAGTGGAGCCCTAAAACCAACGTGAATGATAATATGATTTGAGATAAGTAATTAATGGATAAGACATTAATCACTTAAAGTAAAAAAATAACGTGAGTCAAGACTGAGGGGTTGTGTCCGTTCCACCAAACAATAATAGTGGCTTAGGTGAGTTCTTCCTTGAGAGGTGTTTTAGACCATTCTATCGATTTAAAAATAACAGTTAGAAGCATGTTGCTCTTGTGTATGTTAGGTCTGTTCCACTAGATAATAATATTGGCTTAGGTGTGTTGTCCTTGAGAAGTGATTTAGTTCATTCTACTAGATCAAAAATAGTGGGGTACATGAACTAAATGTAAATAAAAGAAATGATTGTGTTTATATCTAATAATAATTTGTGCATTATTCAACTTGCATCATTTTATGTCAACGAATGTATGCTTATTCCTTATTGTGAACTTATGTATCATGTGTAATCCTTCTCGACTATATTTTTACCTAACTCAATACGTAGCGTACTAATTATCCTTTTCATGAGTGCTGCTCATTTCCATGAGCAGACAATCCGCATTAATTTTTGAAGGTCAATGAAGGCCCCTTAGATGATTTTGTTGCTTATGATTCTCTTTGTTTGGAGGAGTGATCTTATTTATCAAGGTTGGGCATAGAGTCATGTTATCTAGTAGTTAGCTTTTACCAGGATACTTTGTTGGACTCTTAACTCTATGGAATACCTTTTAATGTATTTGATATTGTATTTAGAGTTCATATCCAAAATGTATATTTAAGTTTATAAAGTTTCCCTCATTTTATTTTCATTATGTTTTATGCTCTATTTGTTTTGCCTTGTAATTGATATGAGGATGGCATGATAAGCCATACTTATGTCAATAATGATGGTAACACCCAAATATTTTGATATTATGCTTCCGCAAAAAAAATAAGTAGTAAATTTTGGGGTGCTACATTCTCCTTGAGCCACAGACAAATTAATGAGTGGAGGAGAGGTGAGAAGAAAAATATGCTAACCTTTATATATTTATGAAAAATATCTACGAAGAATGCAAAACCAACTTTGATACATCTACCAAGGGGCCACGAAATCTATAGGACAAAAATGAGAGGTTATCATAATTTATTATCAATAATGGAAGGATCATGTGCAATCTCATAAAGCTTAGATAAGAATTGAAGAAGAAAAGTGTGATTTAGTAAATTTTACAATATAAAACTATCTAAATTAATCCAAAAATGATATGAATGATATCATAATAATTTTGGATCATATTTATTTCAATAATACTGAGATAAGACGATCATAATTTTTTTTTTGAAATTTATATAACCATAAAGTACTTCATGGGGCTTATAACACTAGATTAAGGTCCATTAGAGTGATAAATAATGTCTTTATACCAAAAACATAGTTTGGTACTTTAAAAAAGTATAAGAGACTAAAAAAGTTGTGAAGATATCAAATACCCACACACAAAAAATAATTTGGAAATATTTCAGAGGCTAAAAGTGGCTAGCAAGTCTCTTGAAAATATAAAATGTGTAAGAAAGGATAAGAAGTCATGAACATAACATTTTGAAAACAAAGATAGGGTTTCAAAACTATACAAATATGTGATAAATAATTAAACTATTGAAATGTTTTTACTTTTAGAAGACTAACTCACCAATCTCCCTAAATTTGTGAAGGAGCATTTGAAGCAAGTAGTCGAGCATCCCAACCACACACTACTATATGGGTTATGGCTGATGAAATTCATCAAACATTTTAAGGTAGAGATGTCGATCAATGAAAAGAGTCTAAGAGTGGGTGACAAGTTTTATCTTACTATGATAAGGAAGATGAGTCTGGAGTTAGTGGATGGATATCTAGTTAGAAAGGAAAAGGCATAAAAGGTTGGTGTAAAGAAGAAGGTTCGAATAGAGAAAGAAACCAATGAAGAGGAGAAGGAAATTGAGTGCTCAAAGTAGGAATCTAAAGGTAATGAGAATGGAATTGTTGCATACTCTAAGTGTAAGGAACTGAAGGAGCTTATGTCCAATGTGTTGAAGAATTAGGCTGATATGTTAAAGAGGATTTTTGATTGTAGGATATCTATTGACAACCTAATTCAACTTAAAAAGAATGTGAATGTTACACTCATGAAGAAACTAAAGTGGATTGTTGCACTAAATTGCAGGATTGTTACACTCATGTCTAGATCTCTCTTCTATGTACTAAATTCTTGCAAATCTAAAGTGGATTGAAATAAAAAAAAAATTGAAGATTAGAAGAATGGAACTAAGTAGAGGAACTAAAGCACATAAAGAGCTTAAAGTTTAGAATAAGATCTAGACTTTTAAGACTTCATGTAAATATAATGAATTACTATTGAGATAACATAACCAACACTAGGAAAATTTGTGTTATCTAAATATTTTAAAGTTCTGGACAACTAGAAGAAAATCATCTTGAATTTTATGTTGAGTTCATTCTGTGCCTACAACAGAGGTAGTGTAAAAAATAATACGAAATGATTTTTCAACAAGAAAAATTGTTTGGTTGCAGAATATTTTTTCAAGATATCTTCCAAATTATCTTCTCACACATTTTTATGTTAACTAGATTAATTATCTTAAAAATATTTTTAAAAAATAGTAATCATTTGGTTAATATTTTCAAATAAAATAGGTGGTAGATGATTGTGTTTTCTATTTTGCGTATGTATCTTTTAGTAAGCATGACAAGGTTGAACATAGATGTAACAACCAAGATGATTTAACTTGGTAATTATACCTGTTAACTTGATTAAAAAAAATTAGTTGAAAAAGTGTCATTAGTTATGAATTACTTATCAAGTAAATTTGATTTTACCAAAAAAACCCTATTTAACCAAACTCATTTTTACGATTAAGAGAGAGACTGTGAGCATGTATTTTGAGCAAAGAATATTCTTTTGAGAGTTCATAAGCTAATGGAAAATTTTCATATATTTTTTTGTCATGGTTTCTTAGTTCCCACTAAGAGTTTTTTTATTATAGGTTATTCTTATTAAGTTATATTGTGTTACTAATCACAGAGTGAATATTGCTGATAGACTAGAGTATGTGATTATGTGCACACCTTGAGGAAGGTGATTTAATTGGCTTCTAGAGTTAGAAGTGTGTTCTAACTTGTAGTGAGTTGTTGAGTGTGTGAGGAGTCATAGATGAAAGGGTTTTACTATCTATTTCTATTTATTTTGAGTTATAAGAGAATTAGTTATGATCATGGATATATGCTACTTAATAAAGGAGTATCTCTTAAGTAGATGAACCATGTAATATATAGTGCCAATATCTTTATTGCGTTTACATCACTAAAAATATTCCCACAACACAAGAAAATGAACACTTTAGAAACATTTATGCACAGTTAATATGACCTCATGAACTCTTCTTTGAGATTATTTCAATTAAATAAGAAAGCTTACATTAATATCTTATGAATTTTAGAAACTAGAAAAAAAATGTAGATACTCAATTCACCCCCTCTTGAGTATTTGGAGAATTATTTTGCTATGTAAAACCTTACAAAAATAAAGTTATCATAGAAATTTGAGATGAAATACATGGGTTCTGCAAAGCATATACTTGACACAAGGATTTCAAGGGGCACTTCAAAACAAACCTTCAAATTGTCTCAAAATGATTTCATTGATAGGGTCTTTTGCAGGTTTAGTGTTCAGGATGTGATGCCAAGAAGCATTCCACTAGAAAGTCATTTCAAGTTGTTATAAACACATTCTCCAAAGTTAATAGAAGAATAGGGATACATGGAGAGAGTTTCTGATGCATCTATAGTTGGAAGTCTTATGTATGCTATGGTGTGGACCAATTAAGATATTACTCATGTTGTTGGAGTGGTTGGCCATGATGATGTTATACTCTATAGTGATAGTCATAGTGCAATTTGGCTCATGCAAAATCTAGTATTTCAGTCAAGAATGAAGTGTATCTAAAGGATGTATCACTTCATTCGCAGTCTTGTGGAAGATGAAGTGTTATTCCTGCAAAAGGATTTAGGTTTGAGGAATTCCATCAATATGTTGACTATGAAACTAAAAAACTGAGGTTGTGCATGACCTTAGTTGACCTCCTTGATTGAGCTTATGTGTTTTCTTGTAGCTAGGTGATGATGGTTTGATGGTTTCTTGATTTGTAGTCTCCAATGGGGAGAGTATAATGTGGTGGAGCTTGAGAAATCAAAATTCATGGTATATGAAGCTTGTGAAGAAGTTCCATTGAGTTATGCACATGTTTCAACATGAATGGAGTTGTGTTTGAAACCATCGGTGCAGTTGAAAATATGGTAACGACGTGTTTGTTGTGAATTAGGTGAAGAATAAGGTTGGAGGAGTCAACAAATAGACCTGTGGTATTGTTATGGATGAAATGGGTAGGTTATGGTGTTGGAAAAAAAGATTGGCGTAAGGGAGAACGACAAAGAAAGTCAACACGGTCGTATAGATACTGACACAAGGGAGATGTGTTGATGGACACAACGGTGTCGATTAGAATTTCTACATGATATTTAATTTGATGTGTTTTGAGATGCCTCCTGCTATATAGACCTTTATTTTCGTCTGTATTTCCACACACACACAAAGAACCCTTGTTCTAAAAAGAAGTGAGAGGATATTATAGATTTAGGTTAGATTAATTCTAAAATCTATTGTAATCCATCAAATTTATCAATAAAATTCTCAGTCCAAGTCCTGGATTAAATAATTTGCTAAACCAAGTAAAATTATTTAATTGTTTTTTACCTTCCCTGTCTACTTTCACAACAGAACACTTTGATAATAAAATATATATATATATATATATAGTGTGGTATATTGATGGTATACCATGCATTTCCTGTGACAATTTCATTAAGAAGACTATCTATTTTGGATCAAATTATCTAAATAATTAGGGTTATTTTAGCTTGATTTAATTAATAGTTACAAAAATATGATTTAGTTCAAGAAATACAAAATGGTTTGGTTAATATTAACAAAACAAAATTTTGATATATAATTAGCTGATATACATGTATATATATATATATGAATCTGTCATGTAATTGTAATATCACTCCTTATCTACCTTTTGGAGACTCCTTATTTAGTATAATAATAGAGGTAGAAAAAATAATCTTCTATTTTATAACGTTTATGTTAAATGTTTAATAATAATTATTATTATTGATAAAATATCGATTTTAAATCAAATTAAGATCTATAAATATTTATCCATAAAAAATATAATTTTAAATATATTATACAAAGTATATAAAATATAAAAATAATTTTTTCATCCATATTACCTCATACCAAACAAACACTTAATCCTCCCTCATCATTGGTCGGTTCATAGCATCAAAACAAGCTAAAGGTGTCATATCAAAACTACTTGCCACTTTAATTAGTTTTTCATTTGTAAATTTTGACTTAAACAAAACATAGTTGACTTTAAACAAACCAAACCAAACAACAAAATTATAATTTGATTTGAATTGTTTCATTTTAAATTATAATTTAATTTGATTAAAAAAATAAAAGTGTAATCCATTTTGGTTAAGGTACGTAACTGTAATCAACCAAACCATGTATACCCTGTAAATAATTGCAGGCAATGTAATTGACAACCGAAGAGGTGCGACGGCAGAGCGGTAACTACTGTTATGCGCAACGCCTTTGCAAGAGGTCCCGTTTGTTTCTATCCAAGTACCCAATCACTGAACTACAAAGCCAGATTACATGTTTCCAATATTTTGCAGCAAAATATCTTGTCCCAGAAATGAGCAAATACTCGAATCCATTAGACCCTATCTTCAGAGCATTTCTCCAAGTCGCGGCAATGACGGTTCCACGGGCTGAGAGTGCAAATTTTCATCAGCCAGTGACGATTATGGACGCATCTACAAAATCTTCTGCTCCAATAAATCAATGCAGTAAGCTGCACCATGAAACTTGAATTCAACTTCCTCCGATTAAGAGCTTAGAAAAATAAGTTGCTGATTTCAGCAAAGCCGCTGTAACTACAGTCACTACAGCTCTGAATTCTGATTGTGCCAGGGAGGAAAAATATATACGTTGGTATGTCTAAGAAGCCATCAACAAGCAACAGCAACAGCAACAGAAGCATCTGCTTCAGAAGGCTTATTGTCAGGCTCTGTAAGCAAAGGGCCCTTTTGGAATTGGTTTCTTAACTGACCACAAGCTGCGCTTGCATCAAGGCCTCGTGTCTGACGTATACTTGCAGTGATTTTATGGGACTCCAGAGCAGCTGCAAATGCTTGCATCTATGAAGACGAATAATATTACTATTGGGTTTCAATACAACTTCCGCTAATACGAACACCACAAGCAAAGTATATAAAGATGAAATGAAATCCAAAGAAAGCCAAATGCTTACCGCCTTTCTGTAAGGCCGCTTGTACTCAGAACCTTCAATGGGATTGAAAGGTATCAGATTCACATGCTGACCTCTACCCCATTTATGCAGAAGTTCTGCAAGCTCTACTGCATGCTCCACAGCATCATTCACTCCAGCTGCCAACGAATTGAAGATGAGCTTTCTTTGCTCAACGTTCACTTTATCAAAGTTACAAAATTTGTGAATCCATTACCTAAAAGTGTATACTCAAATGTAACACGCCGATTGGTCTCATGAAAATAGTCCTTGCAATCTTTCATCAATGCTTCAAGAGGGTAAGCTTTTGCACTTGGGACAATTTTCTCTCTAAGTTTCTGATTTGGGGCGTGTAAGCTGAGGCAAAGAGGAAAGAATAGATATGAGAGAGCTCAATTGACAAAAACATGTACATATACGACAGAGAGAGAGAGAGAGAGAGAGAGAGAGATTTCTCTCTCTTGGATTTGTAACAACAATAGAACAAAGTTCTACAGCTCAACAACTGCAGTGTACATAGTACCAACGGCAAGTTCGCTTGTCAAGCTAACAATGACCTTCTTACAACCATAGAGGAAAATGTACCTCACAGCTAATGTGGACTGAAGTTTGTGCGAAGCCAGCTTCATAATTGTGTTTGGGACACCAACAGTGGATATTGTGATCATTCTTTGTCCAATTTGTATGTCCTTAAACAAATTACACCAGTTGATGTTATCAGCCTACATCTGATAAACGGCTCAAAAAGAAGTGCATAAACTAGACTAAAAATCCAGATAGAAACATAACAATGGAAATAGTCCATAATATATGTCCAGAAGAAACAAGTGCCTCCGAGCTCATCAGAGCTCATAGTTCAAAGGAATAATATATATATACAAGTCACATTAACCATCAGAAGCCTACTTTGGTACCTTTCCCCCTCTACTGACCACTCAGCCCCCCATTTTTCTCGCAAATAAGGGAAAAAAGAAAGCTAAAACACAGGCTCTGCTTTGCACTTTCTGAAGCTAGTTGGACTTTCCATCTCAAAATCATCAGTTCATTCAAGTGACAAAGCACATAATCCAGCAAATTCAAAAGCTTAGATTTAGTAAGGATACCTTGTTAAGACACCGGTGTGCTTCAAGAACTGATTTCAAGTTTAGCATTGGTTCACCCATTCCCATGAAAACAACATTTGTGACACGATGCTTGAACTGCTCTTCTATAGCCAAGACCTGCAATTGATATAATATACAAGTACGATGTCAATAAAATCGACAAGTTTAGTACACACATGAAGCAGTAGACAGCAAATTACCATGCTAATAATAAGCATTCATAGTTTCTTCGCATATTTCAATATTTCTGCAGTCACAATGAGCAAACCAAATATTTGCACATATTCCCGTTCAGAGCATATGATAGCACCCCAAATGAACCTAACTTGATTGCAAATATCTTATAATTGCAATGCCAGAACAGGCCAGCCTACAAGTAACCACAAATAACCAACACAGAAACAAACCTGTTCAACAATTTCATGCCTTTTAAGGTTTCGTGAGAAGCCTCCCTTTCCAGTAGCACAAAATGAACAGCGCAGTGGGCAGCCAACCTAATGCAGAACAGAAAAGTGAGATAGCAAGTATGGATGGAGCACTAAGGATTTTGTCATAAATGGAACCTTGGACCAAAAAGTCACCTGTGATGAGACACAAGCAGTGAGCCGAACTGAACCTTTCTCATCTTCAACAGGAATGCCAACAGTTTCAACAAGTCTGCTGTCCCCCAGCTTTAATAGCAACTACAGAATCAGAAGAAATGACAAGAATAATAGGACAACCCCGAAAAGAGGTAGAAGTCAGTTAAGTATTTCCAATATTACGTGTTTAGCACGAATTTTCCATGAATAGGCAATAACAAGAAAGGCCCGCATGACACAGGAAATGCACAAACTGCTTAAAAACCAATCTATCTTATGCCATTCCAACTTCTTCCCCTTTACTAGTGTATAAGAATAAACAAGAATCTTCATGATGGGAGATTAAACCATCCATGATTCTGAGTTCTTAACTTCATTTTCACATATCAGATTCAGTATTTTTTTTGTTTGATAGAGAAAGGCTTCCATCCTGGAGCTGTTATATATAAAGGACAATGCTACAATCCACTAATCCACATTCACATATGTCTAAAACCAGAGGCAGTCAAGTAGCCAAAACATTTCTTTGAGGCAGCAGTACACAGGAAAAAAAAATCAAGCTTAACTCGCAGTCAACTTGAGTCCTTTAATTGATGACGCATCCAGAGGCAGAATACAGAAAATACATCAACATATAGCCATACACATTCCTACCAAAAGCCATGATGCAGCCTCATCCACCAGATTTGGTAACCCTGACAAAATGAATCCTCGCAGACATATGCTTCAAGGATAGAAATAGAAAGCATAATGCAATGGCAATATATTACTTCGGGTGAGAAGGAGAAAATTATTCAAGTTCTCTTCAAATTAGTGAATCTAGAAACCCCATAGGTTTTCATGTTGAGTGATTTTCCATTTGAGCATTGTTAATATTAAGGCCATGTTTGAAAAAGTTTTGATTATATAAAGTAGGTATCATGTGAGGTTAACATAATTAAAGTAATTAGGATTTACCCAAAGCAAACCTAATCATAGATAATCATATATTTATTTGTTTCTTGATCATATCTAGATTACATGATACTAGTTACGATATATTACGCATATATAACTGGTGTAGCCCCACAAGATCATTCATTAACATATGCGAAATACATTGGATTAATATATTAAGTCATTATTCTCAATTTCCTCCAAGGATTGAGGGTTATGGCCTTATGGGATGACTTAATAGTTTTAATATTAAGATACATGAATCTATTTGAATTAAATACTTAGCCCACATGCTGTTTTAATTTCTTTGGATTCATGCTAGTTGTGTTTTAACATGCTATACATTCGTAGAGCATGTATATAGGTGTTTTGGCTTCAAATTGATCCTAAGCATGTATGTGTGTTTAAATTTGACAACAAACTATCATGGTTTATATATGTAATGTCTAATCTTGATATTGAAGTTCCCAAGTTGAAAGGGAACAACGTTAAAGTTTGGAAAAAGATATTTTCCTAAATTTTAGCTATTATGACATGGATGAGGCTATTGAATATCCAAAGACTATGATAATCGAAGAAAGCACTAATGAGTAAAAGACTACACATAAGCGATGGATAAAAGCCAATCACATAAACTGCATGTACATAAACACTAAAATGTCTTCGTCCGTCAAAGGCTCGGTTGATCGTTGTCAAGATGTCAATTTATCCATTCAAACAACACCTAAGCTAATACTTTCATCCATGAAGCTCACTACTATCAAGAGTGTACGTGAGCACATCATGAAAATGTGGGACCTAATAGCACAACTCAAGTTTTTAGAGATTGACATGTCATATGTTTTTGTGGTTCACTTCATCTTGAATTCACTCTCGAAGGAATACACACTATTCAAAGTCACCTATTACACACAAAGGGAGAAATAGTCAATAAATGAACTAATAACCATGTGTGTGAAATTGGAAAGACTTTTTATGGATATAATGATGATAACCAAAGATAAGGAAAGGAAGAAGAAACCAGACTAAAATGATAAAAGGCAAAATACAACCCCAAGGTGAGATAAAGAAGCAATATAGGTGTTTCTTCTGTAAAAAGAAGGAACCCTAGCATGTGAAGAATGTTAATGTAACCTCTTTGGTATGTTTTGAATCTCATACAATAGAGACAAATCATAAAAATGATGTTACATTACATTTCTTCACAAGTCAAGCTTTGTACTTAATACAATCCTTCTTCATATGTCCCTTCATTTTAAAGATAAACACCTAGATTACTTATTTATCTCACTCTGGGGTAGTACTTTACCTTTATCCTTTTGGCCTGTTTTCTTCTTCCTTTCCTTATCCTTGGTCGTTATCATCACAATCTCCCTATGATCCATCAAAAGTCTTTCATCCTCTTGCATACACATGGTCATTAGTTCATTGATTGACTATTTCTCCCTTTATGTATAGTAGGTGACTTTAAATAATGTGTATTCCTTTATAAGAGAATTCAAGATGAAGTGAACTAGGAAGGCATCTGACATGTCAACTTCTAGAGACTTGAATTGCGCTGCTAAGCATAGAATGAAATCGCGGGTCCGATATTGCGTATCGGCCGCAATTTCGCGGAATCAGCGCCTGCCGCGACGCAAAACAACCGAAACGCGACGGAGGGAGAATTTCACGACGATGTCGCCGATATTTCGGCGCAATATCGGATGTCGGAAAATATCGCCGATATTGTCCGAAATATCGGTGACCCTACTGTAATTAGCAATTATTGATGGAAGAAAGGAAAAAACACGAACCCGCAACCCAGAACCGTAGAATCGGGCGGCGAGTGGTGGACGGCGACTGGCGAGCGGCAGACGACGAGCGGCGAACGGTGACCAATAGCTGCAACCTTGGATTGGAGGTGTGGTAACTCTGGAACTCGAAGCGGAAGTCTGCGAACAGGACGACTGGAAGAGTCGAGCTGCTCGAGCACTCGAGGTCGAAGTCGAGCACTCCGGAAGAGTCGAGCAGCTCGAGCACTCGAGGTCGAACTTCGAAGTCGAGCACTCTGGAACATAGAATGAAATCGAGTATTTTCATGTAGCACTCGAGGAAGAGTCTGGAACCGTCGAAGGCTGGGACTGAGTTTGAGAGTTTGACTTTGAAATTGAGACTCCAATACAGTAACCGATATTAGCTTATAAGATACGTCACAGTAAACCGTCGAACTGCCTCAAGAATTAGTAATTTAGTATAAATATTTCTTATTTAGTAAATATAAAATATTTAAATAATTTATGTTAAATTATGCTACTAATATGCTATAATATTATTTCTTTTTTATTAATTAACTAACTAATTTACTTAACTTATGCTATCTAGTTTTTATTAATTAACTATTATTTATAAATTAAATAATATTTTAATATGTTGCTAATTTTCATATGCTACATATATGAATTTTTTAAAATAAATTTTAATACTTAGCCTAGTAATAATGTGATATTAATAATTAATTAAATTAGTATATGGATAAATTAATACTTATAATTATTATAATTTAAATATATTGTTAATATATGCAGTTATGTACATGTAGTTATGTACTATAATAAATTAATAACGGTTTATTATTAATAATTTTGTATGATTATTGAATACTAATTAGTTAAGTAATTTTAATATTAATTAAATTAGTACATGGTTAAAATTAATAGATGGATAATAAGTTATTTATAAATTTTCATATGATAAATTTATAACATATAATTTAACATATAATAACTTATTATTTATTAATTAGCAAAAGTAGTGTTGTTAGAATAATTTAACATATAATAAGTCATTTAAAGACTTCTAATATAACATATAACCTTCATGCATAGTTGTATAAGTAATTAAATGATGAATAAATAACATTTAATCCATATTGTGAAAAAAAAATCAGAAATCACGCCGCGACGGCCGCGACACATAATTTATTGACCGCGACACCGCGACCGCGGTTTTATTGTATGCTGCTAAGTCCCGTATTTTCATGATGTGCTCACGCACATCCTAGATATTAGTGAGCTTCATTAATGAAAACTTAATTATTATGATACTCGCTAAGGCATTGTTCGAATGGATGAATTGTTCATTGATGGCCCATAGCAAGTTATCGACACATTGACAATGATTAACTATACCTCTGATGGAAAAAGACATATTAGTCTTCATGTACATGCAGCTTATGCGATTGGCTCACCCAGCACTCATATGCAGTCTTTCCCTCATCAGTGTTATAAATGTCACAACAGCAAAGCTTCACGAGAATTTTCTCCTTCTAAACTTAAAGTTGCCATTTCCAACTCAGAAACTTCAACATAACATCAGACATTAAATATAAATCTAGACAGTTTGCTATGAAATTTAAACACATATACATGCTCATAATCAATTTAACGCCAAAACACTATATACACACTCTAGCAATGTATAGCATGTCAAAACACAACTAACGTGAATAAAGGGGGAAAAAAAAGTAATACTATCTTTGGGCTAAGTATTTAATTCAAATAGACTCGTGCATCTTAATATTAAAACTATTAATTCATCCTATAACCCTCAATCCTCTGGGCAAATAGAGCATAATGACTTAATAAACTAATCCAATATACTTCGCATATGATAATGAATAATCTTGAGGGACTATACCCATTATATATGCGTAATATATCACAACTAGTATCCATGATTAGGATTGATGTGGGTAAATCATAACCACTTTAATCATGCTAACCACACATGATACCTACTTTATATAATCAAAACTTTTTAGTGAAGAACAATTATCATGTTTCTTCTTAGTGAAGAACAATTGCACAATTTTACAAAACATGGCCAGCTAATATTAAAGACGATGATCATAAAAGATCAATTCCATCAACACAAAGGATATTAAGGCTCTGATACCAAATGTTAGACTATATATGACATGAATTCTGAACATAATAAAATGAATTTCATGAATTCATGCACAAATCAAATCAATTTCATGTAAAACCCCTAAACATACGAAATTGGACCTTATTGCGAAATAGGATCTTGAATAATCATTATAACAAGTATAATTTATTTACCTCCAAATATTGATAAGATTAATATGGTTATACTCTCTGAACCTAGACCCAATGGTGCGTGTCATACAATAGGAATAGAAATAAAGACCTTGATTTTTCTTTGAATTCAACAAATTCGATGTGCACAAATCACACCTAGTTTCCTCTTTGTATTTCACGTATATGTGTGTATTGAGAGATGGAAAAGAAAAGAGAGAGACTTCTGGTGTCCTTATCAAACTAATATGATTATGACTCTTATAATTGAATCATAGGCCTTGGCCCTTTTCCCCTCCTTATTCACGTCTAATTTCAAAATAAGTTTCCTATTTTCATTTTCTTTTTCCAATACATGTGTTTGGTGCATGACCCTTTAATACAATACACATATATACCCTACAACTATTTCTATCATCAAAAAATAGATACAGAATTAATTAGGCTAATATACTAACTTGAGACCATATTAAATAATCTTTATAGCCAAACTTTATATCTAATTTTAATATGGACTATAGTTAAGGGTTAATATATACATAAAATATAAAACACTTGATTTATAAAATAATAATAATAATAATTTTATAAAACAAAATATATTAACATTCCCCCCACTTAGTCTATATAAATTAGATTCCCATTATGGTCTTTTGAAGTTATCTTCCATGTATCACAATGCACTAGCTCCAACCATAACTTTCACTTTACGAATAAACCCAATGTTTATTCATGGTCCTTTATTTAATGTGTTATTTCTCGATAAATCATATGTATACAAACCAAATGAGAAACAAACACAACTTTATTTAAAAACGTCATAACGTATTATAACAATACAATCACAAAGAAAGTCCAACACCCATATTACACACATGTGGCATGCTCTTAGTTAAAGGATCAAGTATCATATAATCGGTGCTTACGTGTTCCAAGACTACTTGCCCTTTTGAAACACATTCCTTTATCTTCAAATACTTGATGCCTATACCCTTAATATGACTACCACTTTTATTGTTCCTTGAGATAAAGACAACGGCTATATCGTAACATTTAAGTATCAAAATTTTAGAAATGAAATCAACTATTCTAAGATCTGATATGAAATTTTTTTAACCACACACCATGCTTTGTGGCTTCAAATGACAAGATGAGTTATGCTTCCATAGTATAAATGGCTATACAATCCTACTTCTTATTGCTCCAACAGCTGATAGAAAAATGAATCCTTAAGTAGATTTGTGTGAACCTACATAGCCAGCAAAATATGCCTCTGAATAGCCAACCACCTCCAGATTCTCAACATAACGATACATGAGCATGTAGTCGCAAGTTTCCTTTAGATATCTCATAACTTTCTTCCCATCTTTTCTGTGGTAAACTCTTGGATTACTCTAATAACGTCCTAATACCCCAACAGCATATGCAATATCAGGTATTGTACAAGCCTAAACATACATAAGACTTCCAATGGCAGAAGCATATTGTTGTTTTTCATCTAATATCTCTCTAAGTCATTCTTAGGACACTGAATTGACTATAATTTGTTACCTTTAACAATAAGAGCCACACTCGGTGTATAATATGTCATTATGCATCTTTCTAATATCTTATTGATGTATGCTTCCTAAGATAGACCCAATATCTCTCAGAATCTATCTGATAAATCTTAATGTCAATTACATAAGATGCATCACTCATATCCTTTATATCAAATTTGTTAGAAAAAAATTATCTCACCTCACTTAGCATCCCTTTATCATTGCATGCAAGTAGAATACTAGAATATCATCTACATATAAAACCAAGAAACAAACCTTACTCCCATTTCCCTGATCCATGACATTTTCTTCAAATCCAAATGAAAAAATGACACCATAAAACTTTAGTTATTATTGTCGGCAAGCTTGTTTCAATCCATATAAAGCTTTCTTAAGCTTGCATACAAATTTGTTACCTTCAAGAGAGGATAACCCTTAGATACCTCCTCCTCAAGCTCGCCATTTAAAAAGGTCGTTTTCACATCCATCTATTGTAGCTCAAAATTAAAATGAGCTACTACAGCCATAACTATGCACAAGAAATCCTTAGTGGATACAAGAGAAAAAAATCTCCTTGTAGTCCTCTCCGTCTCTCTAAGTAAACTCCTTAACAAATAGTCAAGTCTTGTATCTATCAATATTCCCTTAAAAATCTCTCTTGGGCTTAAAGACCCACTTATAACCAATAAGCTTAGCCCCATCTAGATAATGGTACAAGGTCCCAGAAGGAATTCATCTCTACCTTCATGGCATCATATCATAACTTAGATTTTAAACTACTCATGGCATGTGGAAAAGTTTCGAAATCATCAAGAGCACAAATGTCACAATTACACTCTTGTAAGTACACATAATAGTCACTAGATATAGCTGACCTTCTTTCTCTAGTAGATCTTCTTCAAGCTAGCCTAGCATTCTCTAGAGGAGATAACTCAACAAATAGTTGTTCAAGAACCTCAGGAAGTTCCTAAACAACTTAATCTACCGCATTTATATTGGCATCCTGTAGAGCCACATTAACTACTTGTTCAACCATGACTAAAATTGAAAGCGTATGGCAAACAAAGGTCACTCTATCACTAGAAACTTCTTCTACCGAATGAGTAGGTTCAAAAATTAGATCATGATCTGATCACTCCCACTAATTAAGTCATGATCAAGAAATTTGGCATTTTTTGACTCCTCAAATCCATTGTTATGTGATAGACAATAGAATTTATAACCCTTAAACCATTCAACATATCCAACGAAATACCCACTAATGGACCAAAGGTTAAGCTTCCTTTCTTATGGATTACAAATTATTACTTCACATGGACATCCTCAAATTCGCATATGTTTTAAACTTGGCTTCCAACCCTTAAAAAACTCAAACGGTGCCTTAGACACTACTTTGGTTGGAACTTGGTTTAAAATATATACCGACATCTTAAGTGCTTCATTTCACAAAGATTTAGAAATATTAGAGTTACTAAGCATACTCTGAACCATATCTAAAAAAATCCAATTTCTTCTTTCAGATATGTCATTCTAGTCCGGTGAATCAAGCATAGTATATTGGACAACTATCATCTCTTGAAAAAACTTTGCAAATGGACAAGGTGTTATCCATCCTCAGTGTACCTTCCATAGTGTTGTCCACCTCTATCAAACCTCACGATTTCGATTTACTTATCACATTGCTTTTCTAGCGCAACTTTCAACCCATTAAAATCAGGACTACATATGTCGATATGTATAATTTTAAATAGTTGAAAACCCCTATTGGCACATATCTTAAACTTGTTTGTTTATTTACCCTTTATACAATTTATACATGTGCTAAAGTTAGTAGAATCTAGAGTACCAAGTACTCCATCATTCATCAATTTCTTTATTCTCTCAATAGAGTTTTGACCCAACATTTTGTGCCAAAGCATTGATGAGTCCTCATTCATAACAAATATTTTTGAACCAATGTTCATATTCATTGTAATATTCAACTCATCATTCATCAAATCAATAGAATAAAGGCCTTCAGACATGAACCATACCCAACATAATTTGTTTCATAAAACAAACTGACCGAATTGTCTTTGAAAACAAATGAGCATCAAAATTGTACAAGTCTTGAAATAGATATCAAGTTTCTCCTAAAAATTAGAACATAAAAAGTCTTTTCTAACATTAATACATGACCAGAGAAATGAGCTTATTCCATGAACAACTAAATGTATTTTACTACCGATAAATATACTTTGTTCATTGCCCACCGGTTCCCTCATCCTTGCCAGAGCCTGCAGAGAATTGCAAACATGGATTGCAGAACCAAAATTAATCCACCCTTTAGTTATATAACCAACTCCTTACTTTGCCCTCCTCTTTATTTCAAAATCAGATTTCAAGATAAGTAAACAATTAATTGAATGATCCCCTTTATTTCTTTACCACATGACACACACATGCCTCCATACATATATAATTAATGATAATTTTACCATCTAGAATTAGAAAAAGAAATAAATATTAGGCTTAATTACGAATATATTAATATGTAACATAAACTTTATGGCCTAAATCTTTATATATAATTTTAATATGGATCATACTTCAGGATTAATATATACATAAAATATAAAACATTTGATTTATAAAATAATAATAATAAATATTTTATAAAACAAAATATATTAATATCCCAATCATACTTATTCTCATATATCTGAACTAGAAATGTACTTTGATCCCCTACAGTCATAGCCACTCCAACAACAAAATCATACTCCCAAGAAAATACTTTGGTTCCATGCCATCATATCTCACTTTCATATTCAACCTGCGAACATACTATAAATGCACTTGAGCAGCCGCATCAGCTTGAAGAAATCAATCAAATGTCACAAACAAAATCATGAGAAGCAAAACAATGCACTAGCCACTAAGAATGAATGATAAGATCGAAAACTGAACTACTAATTCTGCATGACAAAGAAAAAAACCTTCAAATGGTTAAATATATACCCAAATACATTACCTTAATTGTACCATCAGTAGCTGTAACCAACTCATGAACAGGGGACCGCCCAACCTTCCAACCTGCTTCTTGAAGTTCATTCCTGAACGCCTGTGGCACTTTTTTCCCATTTTTAAAGCTCCGATTAAAACAGCCCATAATCCCAAACCCCGTCTAAATACGTAGACTAACTCCAAAATGATTATACTCACACTGATAGAAGTCCTGAATGCCTCTCAGTTTCCTCTGGTAAAGAAGATGATGTAGCTGCTTCCCTCTAAAACCTTGCTGTTCATATTTACAGTAAGCCTAATTTCACCCAATATTCTTGGAGAAAATAAGAAAGAGACACAAAGAGGGGAAAAAACGAGATCTATACAGGTTAGTATCGATTGAATTCACCTGACCGAACTCGACGGCGAGCTGCTGGAGCTCTTGCTCGGACATGCCAAGGAGGACCTGCGACTCTGCAGTTTGAGACACGCGCGACGGACCTGCGGCAACGGATACGATGGTGCGTGAGGGTATTGATAGTGAACGCAGGCGTACAGTGCGAGCCAGTGGTAGGGAGCAAACAGTATGCAGCAGCGTTACTGCCATTGCTGGGTTTCTAAAGGGGTGAGCGCAAAACCCCGAGAGCCTCTTCTCAGTACCTATCGCTATTTTTATATACAACTCTTTTCTTTCCTTTTTAATTAATTCCTCCTATACTAACGTCTCGGTCGACTCTCGAAGATATTTTGATTTTTGAGTACCCGAGTCCTCAAGGCGGAGACTACTCGAGTGAACTCAAAGCTACTGACTTTGAGGCAAACGGCCCATAATTATAATAATAATCTGCTCTCTAAATCCAACAAGCATGGCTCGCATCTCATAGCATAGCTCAGTGAGGGAGATCAGTCATCATCCTCCCAAATACTATAAAGAGGGGACCGATTATTCCCTAAAATAGAGATGCTCATTGATCATCAATCATTAATATAGCACTTTTTTTTATAATGATCCCGTCATTTTTGTTTCCTTACTTGACACCAAACACCCTACTTGATTCCAATTAATAATATTTGACACTTTCTACGGAGAGCCTGGACAAAACTCCATATCTCCACCGCAACTCAACCCCATGGATCAAACCCACAAATACAAGATATTGACTTTGCCCCGGTCGATCCAAAACAAGCCGTAACCATAGCTCAATTGCAGGCTAACAGCAATGCCATGAGAACCTCATTACAAAAAAGTTGAACAATGTCTTCATAACATTTATATAAACCCTACACAATGCTCATCCCAACCCACCTCTCAAGTTAGGAGAGTAGGCTATGATAAAAAGAAGATATCGATCCTGACTTGGATGATCCTCACATGCAGCCACATGATGGTGGCATAGTCAAGAACACAAAGACAACTGATTCAAGCATCGCCATAAAGAAAGTAACAAGCCACGTAGCTAGAGGAAAAAGAGCTCGCTGTTGAATCCCAAAGGCAAAGCTATAAGAAAAGGCTAAGGATCACCTTCGTAACTAGTGACACAGCTAAGATTAAAATTATATGGTATCTTTGTATAAAATAATATATTTAAGTAATAGTATTGCATTGCACTTAAATATAAAATTTTACATAGTTACACAATAGTATTTGTTGAATTTTCATAATTTGAAAGTGATCCACAATAATGTCATTGCTAATAGAATTAAATACATATATTTCTATAAATGGTACTAAACAATCTTAAAGTCATTGATGATTCATTACGTGATGCGGTCTTGTTGAAATTTATTGTAGAAAATACTTGTTTAACACTTGTAGTTGCCACCAGTAAAATCATAGCCAATTTCACAAGCTTATAAATGAAATGATATATCTTATACTTCTTGGTTTGCACTATTTTTATTAAAAGATCAACAAGTCCTTTCAACCCATGAAACCTACCATCTAACTGGATATTTCTAATGTAGTTCTCAGGTTGATTGTCTAACACCACAGCTTCAAATTTAGAGAAATCATCAGGATAAAAATAAATTAATCTAATTAAATATTGTTTGTTAAAATCTTTAAATAATGATGAAGGATAAAAATATGAAGCACAACTCAACAATTTAGTGCTCGCCACATCAAACCTACAATTAAGATCATTTAGTTGTGAATCTACAACACTATAGATACAATCAGATTTATAATGACGTAGATTCATGATGATTAGAGCTTAGCGCATTGATCTCTTCCTCTCAAAGTATTGCTCATCCATATTAGCACATTAATGTCTCTCTTGTTACAAAATAAAACAACATCATTCAAAATAACTTCCTATCCATCATCCCTCATCTCTTACAGGCAGTCCTTAGCAATTTCAACAAGTGTTATGACATTCAAAATTCTTGATTATTCTTTTTCAATGCTTGAGACAAATAACCTATAACTCTCATGACATTTATTATCAAATGTAAGATGAAAATGAAGTTAAAATCTTTTAATACATATAATACGAATGTAGCATCCTTGTTTTTATTAAATGTCATGTCGGCTTCCAAGTCTTCAAGTACCTTGATCATAGGAGAAAATAAATTTTTAAGACTTAAAAATGTCCTTAAGTAAGAACCCCAATAAGTATCACCGGCCCCTATAAGAACAAAGTATTTTTCTATCCCCGACCAAATTGTATCAAGCCTTCTTCTAATGTATTTGCTATGTAAGTAGCTTGTTTATCTCAAAGAGAATTATGACACTTATTGAAGGATCCATTAACATTCACAACATGTGCAACATGGCTAAGAAAACAACTGACTTCATTATGACATTTTACCATAATAATAAGAGAAAATTGAAGTTGATGAGCAAAACATATCTCCATCATACCCATGTACTCCTACTTTTGATAAACATAATCAATACTAACTCAACATTGATTCAAGTACAACCTTAAGTGATAAAGCCATTGTATATTTGACATATACAATCCCAACAAACCTTTCCATAACAAAACCCCTATCAACAATATAACACAAAACAACAACCATATGTACCTTCTTTGCTACATCTTCTGATTCATCCACTAACATTCCTAAGAAATCATATCCAGATTCATTACTAATCTCAATAATTATTTCATATGCAAATGCAAAACTAATATACTTCTAAATCTTAGGTGAAGGTATTTGATTATTCTTTGGAGCATTTCCTAACACAACTCTAGCTATAGCTTCATTGTTGTGGCTCAAAGCCTCTAGAAAATGAAGAAAGCTACCTCAATTTAGAGAATCTTCTGACTCATTGCGTCCTCTAAATGTCATTCCCCCCTCCCTCAAGAATGTAAGCAGATAAGATAATCTAATTTGACTTGTTTATATTGTTTTATGAAAGAGGCTTCAATGCTTTGCTTCTGTTTGATAATATCTTCAAATTTTTTAGTTTCTTTAAAATGAGGACTATTAAAACTACCAACATGAACCTTAAACATTTATTTTTTATTCCACTGTATAAATCCTTTTTCTCATAAAATAATCACCGCCAGCTTTAAGTTAACTTTTAAACAAGTAACAAGGCAGGAAAAATGAAGCATCTTTAGCTATACGATATTCTAACCAATCATATTCATCAAACCACAATGAAATTAATTGAAAATTTTTCCCACCAATAATCTTTATAGGAAAGCTATGAGTATGAGGTTAATAAAGGAATTTTGAAATATAAGCTTTCATGATCTCATTTTAAATGTTTAGATGAAAATATGAAGAAAAACAAATCTTAACCTTGAAGCTACTTTTAGAGTTTTCAAATTAACTTTACCTTCATTAGTGAATCTTATTTCTTATGTTTGGCTTGAATATGCAAGTACTTGGTTTTCAGAATTCGGTGACACAAATTGATTAACATATTTAGATTCGTGGTAGTTGTATTTAGGTTGGCTTAAAAAGTATCATTGTATCCAAATATTTACATTAAACAGTTTGATGAATTGAATAAGGAAATTTACTAAAACTTAATCGATAATATATTTTTATAACAAAATAATTTAAAAACTAACTAATAAATTAAATAATTCAATCCATTAACAAACTAATTAGTATATGCTAAATTAATTAGAAAATTAGGGTTTCTACATTCAAATTTCTATAAACTAGAAAATCTGATCAATTAATAAAATAATTAGATATAGATAAATTAACTACTCCTAAATTATTACTAATAAATTAACTAACCAAAGAATTAAGAAATTCTTACCTAACAAATTGTGGTCGTCAATTCGGATGACACAACAATAGTAGTGTGTCGTGCGATGTGCCATAGGGTGGGAGGTGGGGTGGTGAGTCAATAATGGGATGTTTAGGGTGACAACCAACGCCGATCAGCCAATGGTGTTGTGGCAGTCAATAAAGGAGTGAGGATGTTTGAGAAGGAGGACAAAGAAGAATGATAAATTCGAAGAGGTAGGCAGGAGCAAAGTAGGGGTAGAGTTTGTGTTACCGTCAATGGAGTGTGGCATAACAATGGTCTCTAGGCAATAGAGGACGTCTAAGAAGGAGGTTAAAATTAAAGAGGAAAACAGGGGCACGAGCAATTGAGTAAAAGATGTCAAAGTTAAAGAGGACGTCTAGTGTTGAGGAGTAGGAAGGAAGTTAATAGGTAAGAAAAGAAAAAAATGTCATTTTAACTAATAAAAAAAATAATCATATACAAATGAATAAGGGATTTGATCCCTAGTCCTTATAGTCAAAGAACATAGGACCCCGAGTAGTAAATCGTTGCTCCATCTTGAACTTTTATTATGGTGTCCTTCATATATAATATATACTTAATGCCTAAAAAATAAATATAATTACTACCCCACCACTAGCGCACCATGGTGTCTCGAGATACCATGCAGAAGTTGTGGCTTCTCATCTTCCCATAACCAAAGGCTAGGATAGGAGGAAAGAAGAGGTCAAGGTAAAGTAGGCTTAAACCAAGATTGAAGCCCTAAGGAATTATAGGTTTGAGATAAAGGAGGCATGAGATATGGAGCGATTGAAATAAAAGTCCTAAGAAGGAGTGAAGGAAAAGATCTACTTATGATAGAGCCCTCATGAAGGATGAGATAGAAGTGTGCAAGCTTTGATTGATAAAATATTGGTGGAAGTCATAAAGGGTTGAGATATGGAATGAGATAGCCTCGACCTTTCCAAAGGCACCCTTTTTTCAAGGTTATAGTTGACTCATTGCTACATCATTAACTTAAATTGCCCATTTTGAGTTATATAACAAGTTCATGAAGCTTGAGGACCATTTCAACACTTTCAAAAGCATGATGGTCTTAGAGAGGGTCTCTAAGGTCATGTCTTATCAAGCCTTATCAAGCCTTCTCCATGACACTAAAGGGAGTGGCATTACATTGGTTAAAAAATATTATGGGTAGGCCGGTGCACTCATTTTAAAATTTGGAAAATAATTCTTGACACAGTTTGATACTTTTAGAATTAGTAAGAAGGATTCATCTTACTTGATTGGCCTCTCCTAAGGACCCACTAAGACATTATAGAACTTTTTCAACAAGTTAAATAGGGGAACCAAGCAAGTCAATGACATATCAATATCTTGTTTATTAAGGGACCAGTCAAATAGAGAACTAATAAAATCATTATATCTAGAAAAACATAATTCATATGCTTGAATGCGAAGGGACATATAATAGCATATTGAGGTAGAAGGAATTACTAAGGTGTTGTCGAACCAAAAAAAAAACAGAGCCCAAGGGAGGTCAGAAGTAGGCCATAGTTGATATAGCTCTCATGGAGACATCAATCCAACTGAGCCATGTGATGGAATGCCTCACCATTTAGGAGAATATGGAAAGAGGCAGGCAACCCAACCCCAACCCACCTTATATAAGGGGCCTGTAACACTCTTATTTTTTACTATTAATTTTTTTTTTGTTAAAATATTTCCAAAAGAGAAATATGAAAATGTCTTGTGAAAAATGGGGTACTACTATTATACCTAGCATAGGATAGACGTTTCATCATCTACTTTATATTAGATAAAAGGTTGGGCATCCAAACCACAACACAAGATAAAACTAGAGCACAAAAAATAAAAAATATAAGAGATATGAAAGTAAGGTTTACAAACTAATGCTATATTAAGCCCTTAAATGACTACGAAATACATATGAAAGGGAAAATTAAAAGAAAGATAACTACAACAAAGCATTTCTATCACCAAATGACCATCAAAAGAGAAGAAGCGCTTGAATGTCTAACTCTCCCGCGCCAAACTTCCCAAATCAAAGGTTCTTTATTAGTCATTCACACCTACCTATAAAAGGTCCCCTACTCATTTGATTGAGTATGTGACCAAATAAAAGGCCATATTAATACACTACTCATCGAGTAAATCAAATTACCTTATGAAGGAGGTTTATGGTACAAATAAGGTATTGTTAGTTAATTATTTCATGCTAGACATACACATATCATCCACGTGTATTAACATTCCAAGATCATATACTATGCTCATATGGCATTCATAACATGGTATAGTTGCACATGTACATGAATACTGAGAATAACATACTCGAGTATAAACATGGGATCATGGATGGCCATACATGTCACAAAAATTAAGATTCATAGGTATCATCATGAATTTGGTTGATATTATAAGGCATGTTAAATAACACATGGGAGTAGGGACAAAGCCAAAATTATAAGCTAATGGGTCCCATTAACCATGCATATATAAATATATAAAGATGACAATAACAATAATAATTAAACTATATATTTAATATTATGCTAAATTTTAATACTATTATCATTTTCAATATTTCTTATTTTTAAAATGAGCTAGATGGTCTAATTATTCATGGAGATAGATATCAATATATATCAGCGTATAATGATATATACCCATCATCTAAAGAAGAAAGAGTTACCCTATAATATGACAGTAAAATAATAATAAAAATACACAATTTTAAAATAAAATTAAAATGGTAAGAAAAGATAATTTTATAAAATTTAGTAATAAAGGGTGAAAAGAAAGGTTGCAAAACTCCACAAAAGGGGAAACACTTGGAATATATTATTATATGTTTGCCGAGAACTAATGAATAGGAAACTATATAATAAGTGGAGCAAAATATCAAAAATTGTTTTAGTGTATGTGTAAAATAAACTCCATTGTGTTTTAAATACAACTCAAACATATGACACAATGACTGAAATACTTGACACAAAGTCATTGATGCACCGATAACTTTATATATAAAGATGGCATATATGTATATACTATACTATAAAATTCCATGGGGTTGAACTTTATGTATAAGAAATGCATATATATATTAAATACCAGAGTCTAAAATTACACAGGGTTAAGTAACCCAATGTGCTCAATATTATCTCTATCACTACATATGAGGATGCAAGACTACTTAATGCATCATTAAGGTATATTCCAATTATTATCTTAATGGTGCAATGACCGCATTGGATAACCATACATAATTCCAAGTGATTACTTATGTTCTCCATCATGGAGCTAAACCATGATAGCACACCAATGCCAGTGGTTATCATAGAAACCATGTAAAAGTAAATATAAACATTATCTACTCTTGTTCATAAGCTAATGTAGCAATAATCGCATCACATCACCATATATCCTAATCCTTAAGTGTCGGCATCCCGTAAGTGCACTGGTGGTATAAAATAGAGTAAGATAAGTACCAGAACCAATATGGGTTCTTTTACCTATAGACAGACCATAATACAAAGCTACCCTTTAGTTAGCTACTTTAAGAATTAGAGATATATAGGATTGATTGAATTATTTCCCTTTAAGTGATCAATATCTTACTATATCAAGACTACAAGCCACACCAAGGTCCTAATGCCATCATATCCAATTATGCCCACATAAATATCTCATAACATCCATCATTTATTAATAAGGGAAATTAAAGTGGAAATCTATATTACTTAATTATTTTATACCAACAAAGTATAATCCATATTAAAACCAACCATATGTATTTAAATCATCACTTAAATCTAATTATTATCCCTTTTTTTATAAGTTAAAGTATAGGTGAAAACCTGAGACTAAGGTCAAATCCATGGTCAACTTACAAGAATAACTTTAAAAAATATCATAAAATATTCCCAATAAACTAGATAGTTAGTTCATAGAACCAGTATACTGGTCTAGGTTGCATAGTAAGAAGTACAACATTTAGAGCAATATAATCAATTGCCTGGTTTGGGCTGACTTGTTGACTAGTATGACTCATTAACTAGTCTTGCCTAACTAGTTGACTAGAGGTCTACAAGAACCATATTTCAAAGAAAATTTAGAGATAACACGCTTTTACTTTGTGACCAATTGACTAGTGAGGCATTGATGTGGATCAAGGTGGAGAGGAAATGCAGGATCTACTAATACTTTGTTTGTGTCGATCAACGCTTGAAGTTGAAGAAAATAAGGGTGGTTTAATGTAGATTAAACTCGGTTGTATGCAAACTTGAAGGGAAAATACTTTGAATGATACGATTCATTCAAAGGCTCGAATGAAGAAGGAAAAAGCCCTAAGTTTTCCTTGATCAAAAGAGACGATAAACGCATGCTTAGCTGTGTAAATTTGTGTTCAAAAAATTATGTATTCATTCTCCTTTATGCGTGTACAAGTTAGGCTTTTAAGGGAGGGAGAGCGACTACAAGGCCTTAAACCAGCCGAGTTTCCCCTCTTAATCCAAGTCATTTAACTCACTTGAATTAAGCCCATATAAGACCTAAACTTACTCATGATATCATCATATAAATGATATTAATGACTAACATTACAAAGCCACACAATCAACTATGGTACATATATGAAATTATAACAAAACCCTAGCTTACATAAAATACACTTAGGGTTTACAACAAGCTTAATATAAATAATATATCACCAACCATATCTTGTTGTAGTCATATCCCATGTATGTCATAGTCTTCCATGCTTTGAATGATTGTACATTTTAAGTCTCTTTTGGTGCGTTAACATGTTCTCCTTGCAAAAATGTAATATACTTGCAAGAATATCTTGAATTGTTTTCAATACCAAGCATAGACATATTATCAAGAATCTTTAAAATGATTAGCTCCATTATTAAGAAATCTAATTCTTCCTTACCTTGAGAATCAATAGAATCATGAGAATCATTAGATGCTCCTGCATTAGGCATACTTATTCTAACCCCAATTGATTGAATGGTTTACTTAGGGGCTCAATCTCATATTCTATTTCAGATTTAAAACATGTTTTCTCACTTGAATTAAACATTGATCATGCCTCAAACATATCATCTAACACTTGGAAAATCATGGACTAGAAATATTATACTTAAATCAAGCTCATGCCTTCATCAATTAACCAATATTTAAGAATGTTATTGCATAATATGCCATAAACTAGAAAGCCTATAAAGCATGCTTCAACACCTAGCAAAATTACTTCATGTTTCATATTAAACATTATCACTTGCTAATATCTCAACATACTTGTGTATATATTAGACATACAACAAATCTAAAAAGGAAAAACTTGAAATTATATTGAATCCCTAACTTCATACTTTCCATACATGGTTGCATACATTTCACCAAAACATGCTTGTATGCATAAGATCACCAACATACATACTTGCATACAACTCGAAATCCTAAGGCCTAGACAAACCCACATGGTCATTCATTTCACATAACAAGTTAAGAATGAATTACCATAACTCAACCAGCAAAACACCACAAAAGAGAGAAGCCTCCTAGCTTGAGACTTTAAAATCTTAAGCACCTTTAAAATAGAAGATTCAAACATAGATAAAAACTTCTTTAAATCACATAAAACCAAAACAAGGGTAAATTTTAGGGAAAATCTAGAAATACTCAACCTTCTTCTAAAATAGAAAAATAATTAGAAGAGAGCTCAAACCCTTAACCAGTCCTAAATCTAACCCCCTTTTTGTTTAAGATAAAAAAAAAGAGAGAGTGTGAGTGAGAGAGAGAGGAAGGATTAGAAAGGGAAAGGAAAAACATAATTAATTGAGAGCAAGAAAGGAAGAGAGTTTGTTGGGAGAGGGAAAGATGAGTGAAAGTTGGAAACAAAAGACTAACACTTAAAAAATAATGAGTGGGAGAAGAGAGTAAAATGATATTAAGAGGAGAGGGTATGGTCAAAGGAACTTAAATAGTCACAAGCTCCCTTCTTCCTACCCCTTAACAAATTAGTATCTCCTAAGAATTGAATGGAAACTATTATTGCCCAAATAAGTGAGGAAATGAGGCTTCTTAAAGCTCTAGGGCAACTTTAGTTATCAAAAAAAGAGGGAAGAAGACAAAACACAAATCAATTGCCTCAAAAGTATGTCAAGCTAATTTTTTGCCCAAATTATGTAGAGAATCGCATGTAAAATATAGTAGAGAGGGAGAAAGAGGAAGGTAAGGGTATGAAGTCATTAAAGCACCATTTTAAATGTTAATCCATAAATATTTTTGAAATAATCCAAATCTTGTCTAAAATGCTCTTTAAACTCATAAAAATAATATACGAACAATCCCAACCTTAATCATCAAGTCACAAAATCATTGGAAATATATTTGAGTTAAATCAAGCATGAAATAATTCAAGTCAAATCAATCGGTCGGCTAGTCTGGTACACCATCAACTGGTTACCCGACTTAATATAGCACTTTTTGGAAAATGATTAACCATTTGATTGATCCCCTAAAAAAACATTTTATCCCTTCCCCCAAAATCTTTTCTAATTCAATCTTACAGACGTATCTATGCCACACACACAAAAAAACACTTAAACCATGATTAAATACGTGAATCAACACACATTAAAGTACCTATATAGTGGGGTATTAGAGGGCCATTCAAATAATATGAGAACTATGCAACCTTGGCAATAATCTTAGTTGAGATATATAGTGTTGAGAATTGGATAGATAACTTCCTAAAACCATTCTTCATCAAGACTAACATAAGATATTGAGATTTTGGCCAATACGTATCATGAGGCAGTTGACCACAACACAGAGCAGTGTTGACACCTGAGGACTATTATTGAAGAACTCATATATAAGGGATACTTACATCAATACCTTACTAAAGAAGCTTGGAAGGAGCTACACAAGCCTTGGTTAGCCCAAAATATAATGGATCAACAAAATATTACCATTAACATAATCTCGTGAGGATAAACCCTTAAGGAAGACTCCAACTTGAATTGAAAGACTCATGTAGAGCCTTAGGAACACAATTTCTATGGTGTACCCTCCTAAGAGAAAAAGGGATGATAAGTGGGTTTTCTTTTTCAATAGCCAATATGAAGATGCAATAATGCATTACATGACAATTCTTTGGTTATAATAGTGGTATTAACAAAGTTTAATGTGAAATGGGTGCCAATCGACATGAACAACTCATTAGACATAATATTTGAAGAGAAATATATACAAATAGGCTTGCCAAGATGATAACACTTAGGGAGTGCATGTTTTAACTCTCTTTTAGGATGCATTTTTTATGTGTTATTGATAATCATAAGGTTTTATGGTGTGGTTTCCTACCAAAATTTCCCACCCTAAAGAGCCATGACACTTAAGTAAAGGAGAAATAGGAATGTGCATCCTAAACAAACTCAACTCAATATTTTGTGACCTTCTTATGATTATTTTTTTCATTTTGGAGGAAAACTGTCTCTAGTGTCATTAAGGTGTCTCACAAGGGGCACAATATGGCATGTGGATATGACCAAGCAAGATGATGCACCTTACAAGACGAGCCATTACATCAAGTTGCTAAATGAGTTGCTATCATTTTCAAGTACACACAAATAATAATAACAAGCAAACTAACAATGGAAGAAAGCAAACATTCTCTCTTTTTCATGTAGCTTTAATCGTAACACCCCAAAATTTTATCTAACATTAATCTCAATTAATTAATATGTTAACCGAATATAAATTCTAATTTTTAGTTCATTATATTTTTTAGCCTAAACATAACCTTGAATAATTGATAGATTAAATTTTAGATTAATTACCTAAAGTTTAAACATAACCATAATCCTAAACCCAAAAAAAACTCTTTTTCCTTATTCCTTTTCTTTCCTTTTTCCCCTTCTCTTTCCCTTTTTCTTTTCTTTTTTTCTCTTTCCCATTCTGCTCACAACGCCAACCCTTTCCATTTCCATTTCCATTTCCATGTCCCCATTCCCATTAAAGTCAAACAACCCTTATCCCCTATGTTCCCATCTCTCTCTTCCTTTTCTCAACTATGCACCTCTACACATACCAACCCCCTACACCAAACACCCTTGCACCCTTTGCACAACCCTACCCCAACACACTACTTCCCTGCTTGCATGCACCTCTTCCATACCCTCACTTGCCCATCCCACACCAAACCAAGCCTTCCTCTCCACCAGTTTTCCCTTACCCTCTCTCCTAGCCATGCGCACATGCGCACATGCATGCCCTCTCTCTACCTTCTTTATTTTTTCACATCCTTCTGACCCTCTCAACAAAACTTTGATTCTATCCTTCTTTCCATCCCTTCCTACTCTATTTTTTTCAACGTTGTCACCATCTGATCTTCCTTCCTCTTTCCCCCTACCATGCCTACCACTACCAACTCAACCCAATACTGCCACCATCAAGCCCTTCCTTCTTCTCCCTCTTCCATTCTCCTCCTTCATTTTCCTCTACCATTGACCTTAACCACCAACCTCTCTTCTTCCCTCTCCCTACACTATTGTTAGCCACACCCACCTTTCACTCAACCTCTCTACCATTGACCTTATACCACCACCAACCACTCATTACCTACTCGCCCACCGACCCTAACACCACACTACCACCACATTTCCTGCCAACCATCATCGGTACCATCTCCACCATATCATCATCCTAACCACCAACTATTACCACCCTAAGCCATTCAAGCCTTGACCGTACCTCCTTCACATGCCACTACTATGTACTCCCTTCCTTGACCCATGCTGCCTTACCTCTCCTTGGGGCACCTTGTGCCCTCCACCATGCACCACCATTGATCGAAACTTCTACTTTTTTGGTCATATCTATATTTCCTCCCTCTACCTTGCCTTAGTTTACCTTAGTTAATTTTTTTAAGTCTAATCTTCTTATATCTTTGGATTCTAGGTGATATTTCAATGGTATTGGAGAAGAAATTTTAGATCTTATGTGCATAGAGACCAAAGACGCTTCAATCGGGATATATGTCATAACTAGAGCTTTATGTGTAATGTGTATATTTGTATATGATATCATGTTTGGAATTGTTATATGGATAATTTTATTATAATAATGATCTATATGTTGTGCCGTATGATGAAAAAGTGAGAAAGTTATGAAAGCATGAGTTTGTATATATTTTTGGTTGGTTTAAATCGGGATATGTGTTATCAATACATATTTATGGATACATATTTTTAGAATTATATATGTAATTTTAGCTATCTTAGGGACAATTTGGTCAATATGGGTTAACAATAGAACCTTGGGTATTTGAATGTGATAAATGGTTCAAAATATACTAAGTATATCATGTGGAATATTTTGGAGTGAATATTAATTATTTTTATTCCAATAAATGAGAAAGTTAAATTAAATTGGAAATAGTAGACCTAGAGGCGGGATCATTATTACATGTGTAAAATGTTAGATTTAACCTTAAATTCTTGATATGTTGTTAGTATTATCAATTTGGGAATGAGTATTAAATTTAGTGGCTAAATGTAATACCCAGTCCTAAAATCCTTCCAAATGTATTTAAATTTATGTTGATATTAAATAAATTAGTTTTAGTTTTGGAATGGGCTTAAAATTCTAATAAAAATGTGAACTTTAGGCTTACAGATCAAATGTTGTGCTCAGTAATTGACATTTTTGTTTTCAATAAACCAGTCGGCTGGTTTGTTTAAACCGATCGACTAGTTATCTTACTATTTAATATCCATTTCTGATTTTGATTCAAATATATCCAATATTTATGAAAACTTCTAATTAGCCATATTTTTCCATAAAGTACTTTTGAGGTAAGTATCACCTTCTCTCTTCTTCCTCACCCATCCCTCTCTATTCCGGTAGATGGGGTGCATGGTTGAATTCATGCACCATCTCCTGACTCACCAAACCACTACCACTTAACCCTCCCATTACTCTATCAAGTCAGCTCCCACTTCTTAGTTGCCTACACTTAACCTTACCAGCCTCATCTCCCTCGCCCATGTGAATGTTTACCTAGCCTCACCTCTATACCCTTCATTTATGATCCATTTTCATTCCTCGCCTATTTTTCCTGCTATCTTCTCCCTTTTCTTGGTGGAAAATTTTTTAAGTGTTAAGCATCCCTGCATTCTCCCCCTTTCTCCTATATATTGAGAAAATAGAGACTTGCCCTATTTTTCTCCCCTATTTGTGCAAACATTGTATTCCTTTTTCTTCTTCTAATTTTGGATTTCTCCCTTATTTTACTTAATCAAGGAAGAATTAAGATTTGGTAAAGGTTGAAGATTTCATTTCATTTTTTTTGGCATCCTATTTTTGAGAAAAAGGTTGTATTTTGTGTTCTACTTCTTCTTTTGATTTTTCCTTGGTTTTAATGAAGTTTTAAAAGGTGATTTTAAATGGTTTTGATGCAAGAGCATCTCTAGATCACTCTCAATCTTATTATTCAAGGGATGAAAAACAATATGAATAAACAAAATGAATTAACATATTTGGAGATGGAACCCATTGTACTTGAAAATTCTTATTCTTCTAATATTTTGCTAAGTAATTCTTGAAAGTGGTGTATATATTTACAAAAAGTTCAAGCTATTGAAGATCTTTAATGTACAAGATAATGGAATTATAAGAATTAATAATAGTATGGAAGATTTAGGCTACAAGATACAAAGTTGGATTACATATTTTAAATCTAGTATGGAAGAATTAGGCTACAAGATACAAAGTTGGATTACATATTTTAAATCTGTGTATTACATAATTAGAGTTTGTGTAGCTTTGTTATTTTCTTCTCTACTTTGTAATGCTTGTAAAATGTCATTGTAACTCTTTTATATATGCTCATATTATGCCTCAAAGGTTGATTTCATTAATAAGGTCAAATGTATGAGCTTATTAATGAAAGGGCCTGCATGTATACATATATATGTAAACCCTTGTACACCTTGGTCTTGACATAATAAGATAATGCATAATTCAAAACAGGGAGAATACACAAGGTTGTGTGTTTCTTCTTATTCTCTCTTTCTTCTTCAATTGAGACATTTGGAAAGTAGTGGAGTGTATTCTATTGAGAAATAAAATATTTCTCTTTATAAGGTTAAATATCTTAGGTTATATTTTAGCCACCCTCCAAGAGACATTCAAAATCAACATCATCAATATTCAAGTTACTCAAAAGTTTGAAGATTTTTGCAATACTTGAGGCCATTGAAAGACCTTGTTTTTGTAGAATATTATTAGTTGGTGATCTTCCGCATAAAAATTGGTATCAAAGCAAGGCTAGTGGTTTCATCAACTCAAGTTCGGAATTCCATTAAAGTTTCAACATCAACCTAAGCCACCTTGGATATTCTTACAAGATTCTTGATTCTCTTGCTTGAATCATTTCAATCTTGATGAATTATTTTTGAATATTTTAAAAAATTTACATATTTTACATTTCCTTGCATGTGATAACACAATCTTGCATGTTTATTAATAGAATCTTGACTGTTCTTGCATGGTAAGGCAACATAGGTTTTGAAGAGTTCATGCATGTAGTGCGTGTAGAATTTCGTATGCTATGTGTAGTTTTTAAACATTTTGAGTTATGAGTTTTTGCATGAAAATGTGCATGTTTTAATTGCCTTTGATTTTGTGAAATCATTTTGGTGATTATAAGTTGGTGTTGGAACCAATTAAACGTGCATGATTGTGAAAGTTACTTGGTTGTAACATTTGGCCGAATAGTGTGTGTGTTTTGTTGAGGTTTTAGTCATGTGTTTTTGGTGTTTTAGTGTTGGATTATTAATTGAATTATATTTTAGAGTTAGTGCATATATATAGGCTATTTTATCCTGCATAAATTCATGCTTGCAGGGTTTGAACACTTACACAAAATTTAAAGTTTTTCGAATTGAATTTTGAAACTTGCTAAATTCTATATCCAGAATTTAGCAAGAGAAGTGTTTAAGTGCACTTTTTTTTGCTATGTGATTAGTAGATTTAATTTCTTATTGTATATTGGATTCATTATACTCAAATTATTGTGCAATAATCAAGTAAGAAGTGCATTGTGGTGTTGGGCCATCTTGGGTATAGACAACTAAAACAAAAATCTAGTGGAATCTCAGTGTTTTAGGGTCTATTAGTGGAATCATGGAGGGGGAACAAAATTTCCAAGCCATGTTGGAAGTTATTAAAAAAAAAATGCACTAATGCTCAAATTAGAATAATTCTTGAAATACAAATTCAACTACAAAAGTTAGAGTCTAGGTTTGCCGAACAAGAATTGGTCCAAAATATCCAAGAACAAAGGGAATTATTTGGAAACCGATTAGAAAGTGCTATAAAATCAAATAATCCATATAATGGAAGGTACTTATATTCAAGAATATACCATGGTTAAAAGTCTTTAGGGATTTGAAGCAAATGAAAGCTCCATGACAAATGAAAGCAAATGAAAGCTCCATGACCAAAGTATCATAAAAAAGAATATGATGTCTGCGTTACACACCCATACAACCCCTCTCTTGTTGTGTCACCTTGCAACACAACTAGTTCCATTGGTGTCAAGCTCCACTTGATTTGATTTATCTTCTTTTTCCACACTCATTTTCCTCGCCTTTCCATATATATTTTTCCTAAGTTCTAACTGTTTATTATTCTTGTTTTTTAGGTGATTTTTTTTGTGGTATTGGAGGAGGAGTCTTAAGGTTTAATGTACTAAGAGATACATGGTGAGGATATATGCTATAACTAGTGTTTTATATTTAACTTGTAAATTTGTATAAAATCTCATATGTTTTATTATTATATGGATAATTTCATGAAGATAATGTCATTGTATGATATGTTGTGTTGTATTTTAGAAAGGTGAATAAAATATGAAAGCGTGCGATTATGTGTGTTGTTTAGTTTTGTTTTATAAGTCAGGTAGGTTAAGATTAGAAGCACTATCTAAATTGGTTTACGATGAATGTGACACACCAAATTTTACTACAAAAATAATTTTGATTTACAGTGGAAGCATATAATCAAAATATTAGAGGTTGATAAGTTTACATTTTGACATATTTTAAATCCTTATAATTTTAGTTTTTAGTATTTTATTTAATTAATATAGGTGAATAATTATGATTTTTTGTTTAAGTGGTAATAATTGTATAAATATTATTATTTGAACTAAAATGATAATAATTAAATAGGATTAGAGTATAATATTATTTATTAATTTTCATTGAATTTTATTTTGCATGTATTATTTTTAAATATAAGAAAATTAAAAAAAAAAGAATTGAACCTTCGGACCAACAGGCCAAAGGCCGAAAAACAAGAGACCAAACGAAGCCTAGATGATAGTTGGCCACGAGAGAAATAAAGGGAGCCAAACAGAGGCATAGGAGAGACGGGCAAAAAGGCCAGCAAGGGTTGACGTGGAAAGGGGCAGAGGTGAAAAAAAAGAAAGTGAGAGAAACACTCTGACCTGGAGGCGCACATAAGGGAAGTGAGCCACATGAAAAGGAGGGATTGGTAAAGCTGTAGAAAGAAGTAAAAGCCGCCGGGAACAGAGCAACACACACTAAAAAGAAAAAAAGAGAGGAGGAAATTAAGGAGTAGTAGCCGTTAAGGACGAGGAGCAGTGCAGAGAAAAAAAAGGACGAAGCCACAGAAAAAGAAGAAGAAGAAGACGAAAGAGGCAAAAAATTCAAGCACAAAAGGAAAACGGTGCAGAGAGAAGCAGTTGAGGAGAGCCGCACGGAAATCGAGCCAGTGACATAAAGAAAAATGGAAACCAACGCATAGAAACCAAGGACGCACAACAAAGAAGGAGGATGGTGCGCACTTCAGCGCTGAAGAAAAAAAAAAGAAAAAGAATTTTTCGCATAGAAATCATTACTGAATGAGAGAGAAATAAGAGGAAAATGTATACTGGCATAATTTATTTAAGATGAAATTAATTTTTCATCTGAATAAATTTTTGATCATTCATCCGTAATTAATTTCGATTATTTCTTTCTTTATTTTTAATTTATATTCTAGATATATATATTTTGTGTAATCTGGCTAATTATTTATTATTAGGGAATAGATTGAAACTCTAGATTAGGGTTTGAGATATAATTTTATTTTTCTTTGTTTTGTGATATTGTTCATTGACTCTATTTTAATTGCTATATATATTTCTATCGGTTATAATTTATATGGTGTATGCCTTGTTATGGTTTCCTCATAGGTGACAATATATAGGATTATATACCTACTAGGTGGCCATATAAATATGCTAGAATTTATATGTATAAATTTTAACTAGGTTAGATAACAATTCACCTAATAGTTTTGTGATTCTAACCGAAGTAATAAAATGTTTAGATGCGTGTGGGTCAAAGAAAGAGAATACAGCTAGACATGCTTAGTGCACTAGTCTGGGTACTTAGATTATCAGCCTTCCAATTATACTTAATGCATTAAATCTAGTTAAATATAGGAGATGTTTGTTGCTGCTATACTACTAGTATTTAATATGGTTAATATTGGCAATTTGTCGTATTAATTAATTAAGGGAAGTAATATAAAGTGTATGTACCTGCTTTTAGTGTACAACTTGGGGTATCTCCTTCTGATGATTAAATATTGACTTAGAAATTAATATTATATTTTGATCTAATCTAGTGGTGAATTTTGGATTCCCTAGCATATTTATCATATCTACAGTTTTCCATTCTTATTTTATTTTATTTTATTTATTTTATTTATTATTTTATTATTTTTATCATCTTCCAATTTGATAACCCCCATTAGTATTTTTCTTATTTATTTATTTTATGTTAATAAGGGTTCTTATTTTTATTTTTTAGCTAGTTAAATAGAGGCGAGCCCTGTCAATCCCTGGTTTAGAATGATACCCTTATTTGCCAGTACTATAATTGATAATAAAAGGGTTTAAATTGTGTGCTGGATACGACCACACCAATTTTTGGCACCGTTGTCGGGGATTGGAAACTTCACCTTTGTTTTGCTAGTATTTTTTGTGTATTTATTTTTAGTATGTTGTATTTGTCGTGTCTTCCTTTTATTTAGGGGCCAGAGTACTTGTTGGCACTCAAGTCTCTAAATTAATAGGAGATTTAGTAGTTAGTGTGTTTTATTTTTTTTATTTCATTTTTTTAGTGTTTTTCTTTTAGTTTTATTTAGGATTTTTGGCGTGTGTTTTTTTTGCTTTGCTTTTAACCTTTTCCTTTGAAGTGTTGGTGTTCTTTTAGGTGGCTATGAGAGGATCCTTAGGCTATGGATAACTTTGCATAAATCTTAATGGAAGAGTAAATGAGGCAAGTTCAAATAATCTTGATGATAGACTGAACCAATTGATTACTCTTGTTTTGCAGGTAGCTACAACTACCAGAGTCATTAATATAAGCGGAGTGTGTCATACACAAGCAAATTCATATGCTTACCATTCACAAGCTATGAGAGGAGGAGGATGGACACAATGTAGTGCTCAATATTTCAATGGTTTCCGAGGGTTCTGAAACTTTGGATGATACACAAGCACATATTACTTGGGAATGAGGCATCACCCCAACTTTGGATGGGAGATGAAAAATCGTTATCAAGTGTCATATCAATACCCTTACACATGCAAATATTTTGAACTAAACTTGAAGGTTCTGAAACTAGAGAAGATTCTTATTAAGGATATTGATAATATTTTGAAGCATTAACAAACAGGAAAAATCAACTGATGCAAAGTAAAATTAAACAAAATAAAAGGATTTCAGTGATAGTGGATCAAGTGGGTTATGTGGTCAACATGATCAATCAATTACAAGCACAAAAGAACTTTCTAGTACTTCAATTCCAATTTAATTGAGAGTTATGAGGGTGATGATGCCATGTCTGAATGTAAGGATGAGCTAGTTGAAGAGGTTCCCATGGAGAACATTGAAAAGCAAGATCAAGTGGAAGAAGGGCTTGTAAAAGTAGAAGAAGAATCTCATCAAAATAAGGATCAAGTGAACAGAGAGAAGTATACAGATGGCAAGACTATCACTTTCATCTACCACAGACCATCTTTGAACATTTGTTCCCTAATTTTATTTGGATATGAACACAAGATACGAGGTAAGCCATTACACCACTTTGATTTTACTTATGCTAATCACACTCCTTGTTTTCCCTCTTTTAGTTAGTTGTATAGATCCAAGATTGAAGAGAGTAATCAAATCATCTTGGATACATCTCATAAGAAGCGTAATACTCCAAAGGAGATGTTATGTTGGAAGGATGTGTTTAAAGATTATGAGATGGAAAAATATGTTATTCCTTTGATAGAGAGACCATCATACATTGACATGGGTACATTATATCTTTACACACAAGCTTAAATCTCATGATAGGTAAGTTACGTTCTTGCTAGATCAAATCTTTTATTAAAACTAATATTTTGTCTTTTTCTTCTTTGTAAGATAAATATGATTATCACGAGGAAGGATTTGGTGAACCAGCTCTCAAGTGGACGTACCTACCTTGAAAGAGTAAAACCAAGATCATGTCAGGCTGAAGACATAAAAACAAACGCTACTTGAGAGGCAACCCAATATGATAAGGGAGTTTTCTAACCTCTATTTATTTATTTAGTTTGTATTGCCACACTAGAGGTTACCTCCATAATTACCATAATTATGGTTTACAATACCATCCTTATATCAATTTCAAGGCTAAAACCATTCATAGCAAAATAAAGTAATTCAAAATGGGATAAGCTTTATAAATATAAACATTAGTTTTGAAGTTAACTCTAGAATACAGTAACAAAATAAGACAAAAGAAATACCATGGATTGAAGAGTCCAAAATTTATCCAAGTAAAATATCATCCAAATAACATGACTCTTCTCCCAAACACCTAGTACAGATAAAAGGTAATCCTCCCCACATGATACATCAAACGCAACAAAATCATCTAGCTGGTCCTTAAAGTCCTACACAAAACATCAGGGTTCTCAACTCATGGGAATGATCAACACCCATAAAAAGAGTGGTCAATACACTACGTATTGAATAAGGTAACAATAGTGTTGAGTTAAGAATACAGTTAAACACACACATGGGAATTAGAGAATAAGTACACATGTAATACATATAAGACATCACAAGATAAGGATTAATATAAGACTTTTTATCAGATATAACAAAATTTTATTCTTTTATTTACATTGAGTTTAGGGACCCCACTATTCTTAAACTAGTGGAATAATTTAAATCACCTCTCAGGGACAATACACCTGAGCTACTATTAACATCTGGTGGAATGGATCTAACATCTCTTAGGGTAGAATGCTCCTAAGACACTATTCTTAAACAAATGGAATGTTCTAAAGCACCTCTTAGAAAAAAGCGCACCTAAGTCAATATTATCATCTAGTGGAACAAATCAAACACCTTAGTCTTGAGTCACGTACTCATCCACTTGAAGTTATTAGTATCTTATCCATTAGGTTACTTATCTCAAATCATATTCTGATTCACAATGAGTATGAGGCCTCAACATTCTTAATCTGGTAGAACATAATGAAGCACCTATTAAGGAAAATATGCCTAAGCCACTATTATCATCTGATGAAATAGATCCAATACCTCTAAGGGTAAAATATTCCTGAGCTACTATTATCATTCTGTGGAACAGACCCATAAAACACCTTAGCTTGACTCACATGATCTTTCACTTAAATTGATCAATGTCTTATTAATGGTTTATTTTATAAGTAAAAAACATATATATAGTAGGTAAGGCACATCACAAGATCATAAGGCCGTGTACTAGGATTAAGACCCTTATATTTCCCTAAAACCCTACTTTCACACTTTTAATATAACTTTTATTTTGTTACTCTTTTAACCAGCAAACTTAGTACCTATTCCTAAAATATTTTGATTATCAATATACCCAAATTTTAAGGTCTAACTATAAGGTATTGCATATGCAATAATAACCTTATCTCAAAAGTTATTATTCTTAAGCTTATAAACCATAATTTCACAAATCCATCATAACTTTTCTTGTATGGCTCAAATAATTACCAAATTCAATATATATTCCCATAATACTAATATTAACAACATATTTGGATTTTGTGGTCTAACTATACTGTTCCATACATACAATAATAGTCTTCTTATTTTAGGATTACTATTCCCAAGTCAACCATTTTTCATACTTTATTAAACTTAGGTCATTCACAACTTTCTAAGCACTTAATATGAAGTATTTATAATATTTTGGAGGATATAACACCTTAAAATACCATTATTCTCATATTTAACCTACGTTGACCAAAATGCCCTTATCAATAATAAAAACCCTTTATTTCATGCAAATCTTATATATTTGGTAACATTATCCCCAATCCTACATTTTTCTCCATAGAACTTTTTATACTCATTTCACATTCATCTTATCATTAAGAAACCCATAATACCAATATATTTCACACCAAGAATTTTTTTCACATAAAATAACAATACCGTAAAATCTTTACTTACTCATTTTCTATCATATGATATCAAATGCATGGCATAGCATTAACAAAATATATTAATTCTCATTATAACATTAACATGGTATAATACAAAAAAATCAAAGCCCTAGACTATAGCTAGTATCTTTATAAAAAAAATGACTCCAGACTCTAAGCACATAACTCCTAATCCTCCTCTTTCGTAACTTCAGAAAAATCACCTAAGAAATAGAATAACAAAATATCAGATGTTAATGATATAATTAAGGAAGAGTTAAGGTAATAGGAGGGTGAATAAAAAGAGAAAAATCAAACCAAGGGAGTCTCGACCAAAATGATGCAACAAGGAGAGGCTTTAGTTGTGTTAGCCGAAGAAGGGTAATGTGTTTGGTGGTTCATGCAGAAAATGGAGGAGTAGCTTGGGTGGAAATGGGTGAATATGGCATGATGTTTTTTTATGGAAAAATGGCTGAAGGTGGTGTGATGATGGCTTCGATACAAGCTGTAAAAGAGTAAAATGGTGTTGTTGCGGTTAATGGCTGCCAAAAATGAGGGACGAGCATTGATGTAGGCTGCCAAAAATGGAAGGGGGAGCACTGATGTGGGCTGCTAAAGGGAGGTGATAGGCTACGATTGAAGTTATTACAGCAAGGAGAAGGAAGAAGGAGAAGGTAGTTATGGTGGAGGCAACCGAAGAGGAGGTGTGGGTTGTGGTTGAAGGTGTCAAAGGTGAGAGGGGAAGCATTGATTGTTTGTGCCACAACCAAGAAAGAAAAAGAAAAAGAAAAAGAAAAAGGGGGATTGTGATGCAGGATGCTAAAGGTAAGGGGAAAGCATCGGTGATTTTGACCTGTGGATAGGGATTAACCTTAGTAAGGGTGACTGAAGGGGGTGGGTCATTTAGTTGGGGTTGCTAAAGGTGGCTTTTGTGGTGATTTTTGCAGCATTAAGGAGTAGGAAAGAGAATAATAAGATGGTTTTTTGGTTTGCATAATCAAAAGGGAGAGAAGAGAGGTGGTAGAGCATTAAATTTATACATACACACACATGTGTAGGGATAACAGTTATCTGCCAAAATTTTCAATGTAGACCCTTAAGCTAAGAAGGGGAGAGTTGATGGGTATAGGGCAGGCTTGGTATGGGGAAATCATGTATGTAAAGGGAAGAGGAGAAAATGGAGAAAAACAGGAATGATGGAAAAGAAGAAGGAAAAGAAAAAGGAGAAAAGAGAAGTGAAGTTGTGGATTTAGATTTAGGTTTTAATCAAAAATAATTTAGGTTTGGGTATTAGGATAATAAAATAAATGATTATCCAAGATTAGGTTTCGGTTAGAAAAGATATTGATAACTCGAAATAAAAGTTAGGGTTAAGCTAGATTTAGGTTTAGGGACTTAGGATAAGATAGAAAAAAAATTCCCGAAGTTAGAATTATGTTGCGATATTAATTACTCAGGGTTAGGGTTCGCAAAATTTAGGGTATTATAATGAATGACTCATTTATATAATTTTGGTTAAATATTTTTAGAAGGATATGTGTTGGAGGTTAAATATAAATCATGTTTGGACATGCAGGGTTTTTATGAAAATATTAGTGTTTAGCTATCTTGAGAGTATTTTGGTCAATATTGGTTAAATATGGAGTCTTTGATATTTTTAATGTGATATTATTTAAAATATGATAAGCATATCAAGTGGAATACTTAGAGTGATTAGGTGTGGCCTAAGTCTAATAAAATGATAAAATAGCTTAAATTGGGAATAGTAATCCTATAAGTAGGGTCATTATCGTTTATCTTAAATGTTGGATTTAGACTTTGGTTTTTGGATATATTGTTAATAATAATACTTTAGGAAGGGGTAATAAAATTGGTGACTAAATAAGCCATATGAGAAAAGTTATACGTAATTTATGAAATTAGAGTTTGTGAAGAATCGAGAATAGTAAACCTAAAGGTAGACCATTATCACATGTGGTAAATGTTAGAGTTAGACCTTACTTTTCGGGTATGATATTATAAATTTGGTGGTTAAATGAGTATTATATAAGAAGTTATGTTCAACATTGGAATTAGGGCTTTATAGAGGAATCATGGCATTTTTCTTTATGTTAGGTCCCAATTCTCATTTGATTAAATTACATGTGCCTTGTATATTTATATTGATTCTATTGATATGCCTTGAATATTTATATTTATTTTAACATGATGATATTGAGATAACTATAATATCCCAAAATTTTGCTTAACCTAATCCTGTATCATTAATATTCTAATTTGATTTTAATTAGAAAAAAACTTATTTTAGCCTTAACTAAAGTTCTTAATCCCAAAATTTTAACCTAATCCAAACATTTGACTCGGATAAATTATATTTCGTAGCCCGGATCTTAATTCTAATTAAATTTTTCACTAATCCTACCTATTTTAGCTAATCAAATTTATCTAAAACTAACCACAATTCTTTTTCCTTTTTCCCTTTTCCCTTTTCTTTCTCATTTTTCCCTTCTCCTTTCTCTAGCCTCCTTACGCCATAATACTTGACCTTGGTATTCTCATACTTGCAACTTGGACCATCTCCCTCTACTACAGCCACCATCATCCCTCACCCTCACCATCTCATCCTCGTATTGCTACCCAACTGCATCCTCCCCTGCCATTTTTCATTTTCACGCAACACACACACACACACACAACCATCACCATCTTATGTAACAGAACTTGCTATCTTCACCCCAACACTCCACCATCCCCTCATTAAATTCCCTCTCCACTCTTCTTTACCATCCCTCGTGCCTGACTGCACCATCCCTCTGCATTTTCACCCATCGCACGCCTCATGTATACACACACTCACAAACACACACACACACTACTCATCTCTCTCCTTCCTTCCTCTTTTGTTTTGCCTTATTTCTGCCCATTTTGTGTTGAGCAACAACTACCTGAGCTCCCTCTCTACTCCTTCTTCTTCTTCTTCTTCTTCTCCCTTGGTCGTACTCTATTTTGCACACCCGAACCACCATCTTCACCACGATGCACCACCACCACCACCACACACCACTTAAAGCCCGGTAGATCAACCACCAAGGCCACCCCATCATTCCCTTTCATCATTGTTAGCCATCGCCATCGACCACGTCCTTTTTTTTATTCTTCTTTCCTCACATCCATCATGCTTTTGTGAAACACATAGCCGTGCACTCCTATTTTTTCTTATCGCACACTTGTGTAAAACCAACACAATTTACCCGTGTACCTTTGTACAACCTGCGCACAACCTATTGCACACTTGTGTGCACTTGTTTGATTTTGTTCTATGCGATCAATGCTCGAGTAGGGCCATGCCTCTTCGCACAACCTGCCTGTGTGCCATCCCAACTCACAACCTAGGTGTGCACCGCCTGCCGCACGCTCATGACGCCTTACCATTTTAGTTGTGCACCCTCTTTTTCACCCCAAACATTATCCAAACACCACCAAATTTTCACCATATCTCCACCACACTTCCACACAACTCAAGCTTTCCTTTGATTCCATTTATTTCCATTTTTACTCTCCTTTACCTTAACTTTTTTTCCTCAGTTATAATCTTTGAGCCTAATCAAGTACTATCATATTTTTTGTAGATGATATTTCAACGATCTTGGAGGATAAAATCTAGGATTTATGTGCTTAAAATCCAGTGTCCTTGTTGGTAAGGATACTAATTGATGTTTTAGGATGTTTATGTTAAATTCTTGTATGGCTATGTGTAGTATCATTATATTGTTGTTATATGACGGAATGTATGTTGCTAATGATTTGTTGTGATATTGTGAGTTTATATGATATAAAGGAAGTGAAAATGGGAAATATGTGTTGATATGATATTAACATGCTAAGTTGTACCTGTGGAAAAACATAACTTATGGATTTGTAATATTTATTAATCAAGAGATCTCAATATTTTGATGTTTTAGGTGTATTAATTATGATAATGATATAGGTGGAAGTATTTGGAGTAATTACTGAATGTTGTGGGTTCTCAAAATGAGACAATGGCTTAATTAGGGCATAGTAACCTTAAAATAGTAATATTATTATCCAATGTGTAAAAACTTTGAGTTAAACCAAAAATTTTGTATATGTTGTTAATATTGGTATTTTAAAGATGTTTATTGAAATTGGAGAATCATATAAGCTTTATGGGAAGAATTATAATAAATCTTGAAATTAGGGTTTTTGGGAGCTCTATAAATAATAATAAGGTTATTATTGTATGTGTGAGATATGGGCATTATACCTTGAATTTCATGTGTATTAACAATAATAATATTTGAGAAATGATATACTATAGTGGGTGGTTGAATGATCAATATAAGAGAATTTATGTAAGGACTGTAATATTATAGTTGAGGAAATTAAGGATATTGATTCTGGAGATCAACCTTGTGAATTGTGTTATGTGCTTATCTGTTTAAACGTGTTCAATACCTGTAAATTGATCATGAATAAGATACTAATCATGTAAAGTGAAAGAGCATGTGCATAGGGCCAATGTGATATCTTTATTTTACTACTAAAAAATTTCATTTTATTAAAATTGAGCGAAAGCATAAATAATAAATTTTAGGGATGCTATCGCCACATGTAGTACCAAACCAGTTTCCTTCTACCATTCTAGTACCAAGTGCTAATGATTAAAAAGAAAGATAACACTTTTTACACCAAATCAAGTTATAAAACTAAATCAGAGTTATGCATTAAAGACATTACAAAAGGTGAAATCCACTATTAGTGGTTACAAGAAAATATGAAAGTTTACAAGACAGATAAACTACCCAAAAAGTCCTTACACTCTTACCCGAAAAGAACTTAAGTAGCACCTGTGGTTAACTTGCAAGAGATACTACCCATTGAATAGGCAGAGACCCACAATGAACCCTTTAGTACTATGGTGCTGAGTAACTCTTTATACAAAACTAAAAGATAGGTTCCGCATGCAACACATCATACAACATAATTACAATAACATACACAATGCATAGAAATAAACATAACAACATTAAGAAGTATATATCACAAAGTCCATTTACTTAGCATTTCCAACACTTACCAAGAGAGCATCCAAGCGAAGCTCTTTGTAGTAAAGTTACAAGTGTCCAATAGCATATTCCCTCAAAGACAGGCACTAAGGCCACAATCATACCATTAACAAATCATAATGGTGAAATCAACATTATCTTGTCTCAAGCCATTAATTAGATATTATTTATAACCATCTCTCGAATTATATCCATGTAAGTATAGGAACCTAACTATTTTAGTTGTGGATTGAAAATACAATTCAAGGCAGAACACTCATGGCCACTATTATTTGCCGGTGGATCAATCTTTAGGGTAAAATGCTCCTAGCCACTATTATCACTAGTAGATCAGTCTAGCACCAACTCACATGGTGTTCCACAATAAGTGATTAGTATCTTTCCCAAATTTTATTATCATCCCAGATTTGGTTTATTGAGCTTGGGATCCACCACTATTATAGTTGGTGGATCGGAATACACTCCAAGCCAGAACACATCTGGCTACTATTATTTATCCATGGACTCATCTCCACGATAAAATGGTCCTAGCCACTATTCTCGCTAGTGGATCGGTCTGGGCCCGGCTCAAAAATCTTCCACTTTAACTGTTTAGTATTTTTCTATTTAATTAACACATCAATTCAATTTATTTAACTCAAGGAGGAGATCATGAACCCAAAGACACAAAGGTACACCAATCATACTGGCGTATACAAGCAGCACAATACCGTACAAGCATCAACCTAGGGACGTAAAGGTACCCTAATCGCACTGGTGTACGAGGATACATAGTATGCTACTAACAAGGACGCCTAATCCATAAGTATGCATAGCCCCTAAGTAGATCTGTAGAGCTAAATAGAGTAAGATGTAGGGCCTCGACAGGGTACTAAGGCATACCAGCAAAATCTAGAATAATCGTGTGCTAAACCATGTCTTTAGGATAGCGACCCCTAAAGAGGCATTATTTCCAATCTCAAGATTTTCCACTTTAATTATTAGTGTCTTAATTAAAGTGACCACAAGAAACACAATAATCACATACTTATTCGCTTTTATTTGTTTCCATTATTATTAAGTAATCATTATTAGCATTATTATCCATGTTAGCTTAAATAGTCCACCAAGACCGTCTTGGGTTCCAATTCTTATACTTAAGCACCTTAGGTCAAAATGACCAAAATGTCCCTAAGGCTAAGGCTTCCTCTTATCATCTATTTTCGTCAAATAATTCATTTTTATTTTTTCACATACCATAATAGGTTATCATATTATAATTATTCTTCTGGTCATGGAATCAAGTACTTTATACCAAAGGGTCATTGAATATATAAACCCCAAAATGTACTTATAGCACATCTAGCACACATTTATATGCATAATTAATAGTTAAGGCACTCTTGCATGATTATGATGTTAACATCATAACACACTATTAGTTATCCATTCAACCCCATGCCATACATTATCCTTATGATACATACCAATTTACTGAAATACCCTTTTCCTTACAATATACCTGATTATACTTAAACAAGCTATATTAAGGCCATAAACCCTTATTCTATTATTTAATATCCCTTATGACTTATTAGGAAGGTTCATTAAATCAATTGCCATGTTATATGTAATTTACCGATTTACCCCTCCTCACTTAAAAAAAATACCAATTTACCCCTCTTACTTACCTATCTACTAAAATACCCCTTTTACTTGTCAAATTATCAAGTTACCCCTCATACTAGTATAATTATCAAAAGTACCCCTTCATACTTATTAAATTACAAATTATCCTTTCATACCTGTATAATTACCAAAATACCCTTCATGTTTGTATAATTACCATAATACCCTTCATACTTGTTAATTACCAAAATACCCTTCATATTTGTTAAACTACTAAATTATCCTCCATACTTGTTAAATTACCAAAATACCTCTTTCTCGTGTCAAATTACCAAAATACCCTTCTTACATAATAAATTACCAAATTACCCCTTCCTCATGCCAAATTACTAAAATACCCTTATTACTTAATAAATTACCAAATTACACCCTTTCTCATGCCAAATTACCAAAATACCCTTCTTACTTAATAAATTACCAAATTACCCCCTTTCTCATGCTAAATTACCAAAATACCCTTCTTACTTATTAAATCACTAAATTACCCTCTTTATTTATAAAATTACCAAGTTACCCCTTTTTCATCCAAAATTATTAAAATACCCTTCTTACTTAATTACCAAATTACCTTTTTACTCATAAAATTACTAAGTTATCCCTTTTTCATGCTAAAGTTACTAAAATGCCCTTCTTACTTAATAATTTACCAAATTACCCTTTTTATTCAAAAAATTACCAAGTTACCCCTTTTTCATGCCAAAATTACTAAAATACCCTTAACATATAAAATTCTAACACCCATGATCCGCATTCATTAGCTAATACCACAAACCATTATTATTCATTATTAATACCCATTATCACCTACCATACACACTTATTTAAGCCATACCATATGTGCAAATAAAATTACTAAAATGCTCCTAAGGCTCATATGAGCATTATCTCTAATACAAATGGCCATATTTACTTATCATGGCATACACATGTATCTAATATCATTATTAACAACAAGACTCCTTTCTTAACCATCATTTCAACACATGACATGTTTCATAAAATAGCATACTTTTCATTCCAACTTCCAACATACATTACAAATCATGCTATACTTAACATCACATAATATGCATACAAACATATTCCCAATACCCTAATGTGCTAGCATATGTATATCCACACATTTTAGTAGGGTATAATGGTTACCTTTTGTCCAGCAATAATTAAACTTTACCAGTACCCTAATTAGAAAGTTTAAGCTTTGATTAGTAAAATTTGTACCAAGAAATAATATAAAAATTAGCATATTAGTAGTATAAAATTAAAATAATAAATTTCTTCCAAAAAGATTATTAAATACTTATTAATACTAACTGCACCATACCTCAAAGATTTGGTTAATTAAACTTGAAATATGCAGCAACACTCACGCAGCATGAGTAGCATGAGATGCATGCACAAGGAGGGGGTAATTATGGGATGAAGAGAAGAGTTGGTAGAGAGGGGAAAAAGGGTAAAGGGTTTCAGTTAAAGGCTTGTGGAGGGGAGTTGGGGTAGTGGCTTTGGGCAAGAAGGGTGGTAGGGTGTAGGCGGTGGTTAAGGTCATAGATTGGTGGCTTAGGGCGGTAGAGGCCGCGACGACAGGGCAAAGAAGGAGATGTGAAGGAAGGGAGAAGAAGAAGAAGGAAGGAAAAAGAAGAGGAGAAATGAGGGGGCTGTAGGGGGATCTCAACAAGATGAGGTAAGAAGGTGGTAAGGGAGGTGGCAGGTGGTCAAAGGGTGGCTTCCACGCTAGCAGAAGAGGGGGAATAAGCGGTGCAAGGTGGTGTGCAAGGAGGAGGACCAAGAGGAGAAGAAAAGAAAAAAGGAAGAGAAATATGGGCTATAGGGGCTAATGGTGGCTATTGGGTGGTGTAGGGAGGAAGTAGGGGAGGCCAGAGAGTTAGTGTAGTGGTTAGTTGGGAGATAGAGATGGTGGTTGAGGGCGGAAAAGAAAAAATAGGGGAGAAGAGAAGAAGAAGGAAACAAAGGAGAAGAGAGGCTCTATAAAGGGGAATAAAGGAGCCCAAGGGGGAAGAAATGGGCAGTGGAGAAGGAGAAAAAGAAGAGGGAGAGAAGGGCAGGCAGAGGTCGGGTTAGGTGGGGGTGTAAGGTTGTAGGTTAAGGTGTGTGGGGTGTGTAGGGTGGTAGGGAGAGGGAGAAGAAGAGGGGGAAAGGAGGACATGCGGGGGAGGTTGTGCAGGGGTGCATTTGGCTCAAAATGGAAAGGAAAGGGGCAAGAGAGAGGCAGAGGGTAAGGCTGCAATGGTAGGTGTAGGGGAATAATTGTAATGGGAGTAAGTGTAGGGATACGGTCTCGACGTGCAGGGGAGAGAAGGAATAAAAAGAAGATATGGGAGGTAGATAGGCCGGTTTGGTGGGGGAGAAAGAAGAAAGGGCCGACCCATGCTCGAGGGAGGAGGATAAAAAGAAGAAAGTTCGGTTGGCCCAGTAGGGGGTAAAAGGAAGAAAGGAAAAAAAGAAGGGAAAAGTGAAGGGAGACGGAGTAGGTTGGGCTAGCAAGGAGGATGTCGGGCGGCCTAGCAAAGGAAAGGGAGAAAGAAGAGGGTCAAGCGGCCCAAGGAAGGAAGGAAAATAAGGAAAAGGACAAAAGGAGAAAGAAAAAGGAAAAAGGAAAAAAAGAAAATGGGGAAAAGAAAACTAAAATAATTTTTAGAAATTAGGGTTAGAAATTATTTAGTTGGAAAATTTATTTAAAATTTAAGGTGTTAATTTAAGAAGATAATTTTAATAAAATATAGCTTGAAATTTATTTAAATAAAAATAGTATGATAAAATAGTAAAATATTTATTTTAATTTATTAAATAATCAAATCCATTTTTATAAATCAAAAGTCCACAAAATAATAAATTTAATAATTTAAGATTAAATTTTTTTAAATAAGGATTAATCATTAAATTCTAAGTCTTAAAATTTTGGTGATTACATATTGTCCCTGAGAAGGTGCTTTAAACTATTCCACCGGTTTAAGAATAGTGGGGTTCCTAACTTCAACGTATATAAAAGAATGAAAATGGTTATATCTAATAAAGAGGCATGGGTCAGTATTTATCTTATGAGATATTTCATTAGTTTAAATATGCACTTATCATTAGTCATGAATGCATGTGTTATCTATATCCCTGATTCTATAGTATTGTTACTTTACTCGGTACGTAGCTTACTGAATACCCTTTTATGGGTGTGTGATATTCATTCCCATGATTAGGAAACCTTGATTCTTCTTTGTAGGTCTAGGAAGACCCACTAGATGACTATGCTACTTTTGACACACTATATGGGGATCAGTGACATGTTATCTATGTCGGGTATTTGGGTGAGGAGTTATGTTATTCGATTGATGTATTTACTTGAATACCTTTTTGGACTTTTTAATCCATGATATCCCTTACTCTGTATTTTGTTATCGTAATTTAGATTTAATCTCCAAACTCATATTGTAATATAAATGTTTCTTCCATTTCTAATTTTCTTGTTTTACTATAAATGATTTTAACCTTGTGATTGATGTAAGGATGGTTAGGCAAATAAGACTTATGTCAATAATGGCGGTAACACCCAATATTTTATTTATATGCTTCTACTAGGAAATGAAAATTTTTTCGTAGTAAAAATTAAGTTGTTACAATAACAACCACTAAATAAGGCATTAATCACTTAACGTGAAAGAATATGTGAGCCAAGACTAAGGTGTTGAATGTGTTCCATTAAGATAATAATAGTGGCCAAGAGTGTTTTGCCCTAGGAGGTGCTCTAGACCATTCCATTGATTTAATAATAGTGGTTGGGAGTGTTCTGCTTTGAGAGGTATTGAGTCTATTCCACTGACTTAATAATAGTGTCCAAGCACATTCTACCCTAGAAGGTGTTTTAGTCCATTCTACCAAATTAAAAATAGTGGGGTCCTAAACTCAATGTAAATAAGAAAATGGATTGTGATGATATCCATTAATGGGATTTTGGAATTAGTAATTCTCATGCATTGTATCATGTGTTATAGTGCATGATGGTATATGCTAGTGCGAGTTCAATCAAAAGAGTTTAGTAGGGTGAAGTTAATAAAGTAAACTCAGCACAACTCATGCAAGTATATACGTTGGACAAACTGGTGAATTTTTTAAGAAGAACTCAAACAAGCTTGTTTTTCAATAGATGTCGTCCTTCTTTTTTGCAAATGTCGTAGTATAAGTAAAAGTAGTAGTAGTCTTTTTTTTTCGATCGTCCATTTATTCAAAATCAAGGCATCACTTGTATTATACATATGCCTAATATATATTGAAATAATAAGAATGCATAAAATATAATCTTATATCCCACTAAAAGCTAATTCAAGCAAATATGATATGCATTTGATTGATTGGCCAAAGTCTATCAAAGGTAGACCATTCTAAAATATTAAAAGTCACAAGTTAAGAAAATTGTATAAGTTCAACATAAACAAGATAATTTATACTTCATGGTTTTATAAATAAAAAATAAAAAAACCCTCAAAGAAACCTAGTCTCTTACAAAATACCATAATAACCTAACATCCTTGGTCAATTCATAGATGGATCTCTTAAAGATTTCAACCAAACATTACGTTTTTTTGGGAGTCATATACATCTATATATCTTTATTATCAGGATCCTTGAAAGCATTAGTACCAAGGATAAATAACTCATCATAAATTTCATCAGCCATGGCATTTAGAATAGCAAAACATTCTTTTATGTTAGGGGTTTTTAAGGCTTGAGTAGGCAAATGAGGATCATCATTACTCTTAAATGTAGATTCACACAATTTTAGCAACTTATTATCCAGCTTTTCACTTGTTGACTCCTTTCTATTATGAGAACTAGATTGATGACTTTTAGAACAGTTGTTGCTTAAATTTTCCTTTTGGCATGTCCCACCATCTGAATTAATAGAATCACAACCCTCAATCTCAGAACAAGCAACGGATTGAGCTGAGCATTAGGACAAGAAATAGAGTGAGCGAAAGAACTTGACCGAGAAAGGGGTGCATTAGCGCAGCTGTTTCTCAGTAACTTTTTGGAATTTAGAAGGACTCATAGTAATTTTTCTTATCTATTCATCATCCTTATCAAAACTTGGACGAGTCCCTTAATATGGAGCCCATGAATATTCTCTAGTTGCATGAGTACCACCAGATATTAACTAAAACTCATCTAAATAGGCAATTAGCTTGTTGCGAAAGTATTTATAACTTGGGTTTTGCTATGAAAAAAATTTAAATTATTACACTTTATATATAATAATAAAAAATAAGTGAAAATATATATAATTGTAATTTACCTGAATAAATGTCTTCCATCTATCCTCCCCACAAGTGACTACACCTGTTATTGGGTCTATCCCAAGTCCAGTTTCACTTTCAAGTTTCGCCTATGCTAAATAATCTTTTTTTGTTGAGGTAAAATGATTTTTTACTTAAATTTTTTGATATCACACGTTCTCAAGCCTATTAAGACCATCAACAATATTGGACTATCCAATCTTGTTGAAACTTGAATTAGGCCAATTACCTTTCGTAACCTCCTCAACACATAATTGAATAAAGGTTTGATGCCTTGATTCAGTTTAATGTGCAATATCTAATGAAGATGCCATAGATCCTACAAATATAGGAACTTTTAAATTTAGGTAAAACCTAAATACAAATATGTATACATACATACATACATATATATGTAAATATGTATATGTATACACACACACACACACACACACACATATATATATATATATACATACATATACGCACACATACATATATGCATACATATACACATATACATATACACACACATACATATATGCATACATATACACACATACATATACATACATGTATATATATATATATATATATATATATATATATATATATATATATATATAGACACTAAACCTTGACCTAGCATACAAGCCAAGTTTATATCATATTATAAATAATTAGTCATACTATAAATTAATGTCAATGCTATTTGGTGAGAATAAGAATAATCTTGTCTATAAATTTTAACAAAGTTGAATCAAATAACAACAACTTCTCTCCTCCTTTTCCAATAGATCATTCAAAAAAAATATTAAAGAATAAAGCCAAGCTATGGTAGGTCTTGGGAAATGAATGAAAAGGACACATAAAGAACCGTAGAATGGTGAGTTTTATATCTTAAGGCTACTAGCAGGTACTCCAACTATTGATGCACTAGTACTGATGGGCCAATGTCCACACCAATCATACTACCCACAGGTTAGTAAAGCATTGAAGAGTAGAAAATTAAGGAAAAGCTACTTTGCTACTACATATATTAAAGGGAGGTTAGATGAATTTTGTCACAAAGGGCCGAAGATTATATTACTACAAGAAATTCAAGAATGAAGAAATTAATCATATTATAAATTAAATTTCTAACAAATAAATGAAACTAAAGATTCAGCAAATTAATGAGAACATCAAATTATTGTAGCCAATCTTATAGACAAAACAAAATTCTAGTGCGCACAAAGACTTATGGTGTGAATTAAGAATTAAATCAATCAGATTCCTCAAAACTTACCAAAAATTGGAGAACAGTGTCGCAACATATAGATGAGAAGAATTCAAGAAGTATACGAGCAAGAGAATGGAGTAGCTGAGTTGACAAAAAGCTAATAGTTGATGAAGAAGGTGAAGACGAGGGAGAGAGAGAAGAAGATGGCGAAGGAATAAAAGTAATGAAGATGAATATTGAAATACCCCAAAAATCCTAATTTAGGAATTATGGCAAGATAATGATTTATTCAAAAAATTAAGTAAATAAATTATTTTATTAAAATACAGGGAAAATTAATTGAGGAAAATAAAGAGAAAATAATGAATAAATTATTTAGAAAACTTTGGACATTTTACTAATTAAAATGGAAGTTAAAGAAAATTTATTCCAATAGCCCAAATTAATCTAAAAAGGGGATTAGTTATTATTTTCTAAATACTACTGTTTTAGGTAATAATCTAAAATACCAAATACCCAAAAATACCCCAACCCACCTATTTTCTTTCTTCCCTTTTTTCCTTTTTCTCCTTTCTTTTCCTTTTTCTTTCTTTCTCTCCTTTATCCTTTTCTTATTTTCCTTTCTCCTTCCTCGCTTTAGGCCAGCCCGCGGCCCAAACTCTTCTCCCTTCCCTGTCCCGTGCGGCCAGGCCCACCCAGCTCCCTTTTTTTCCTTCCCCCATTCCCCCTAGCCGGCCGGTCCTCTCTTTTTCTTTTCTTTCCCCTAAATCATCCGGTCCACCCCATCCCTTTCTCCTTCTTCCTCACAAGGACTACAACCCCCCGACCTGCAGCCCCGCTCCTACCGATGACCACCTACTCCATCTGGCTGTCCTCCCCTACCGCCCCCGTTGTTTTCTTTCCATTTTCGACCCAACCAACCCATCCTCCCTCCTCACACGTGCTACCATCCCTTCCTTTTTCCCTCACCCCGATCCAAATGTACCCTGCAATTTCACATGGCATGTGCCGCCTGCCACCACCTGCCACCGCCAATCGGCAACCTACCTCACCTGCCCCGGTTGTCTCCTTCTTCCTTCATCGTTTCCCCCCTCAATTAGTCTATAAATACTCCCATAGGCATCCATAACCGAGCTCCTATTTTAGCAGCCCATAAACCCCAACCGCGTGCCGCCGCCCAAACAGCTCCTTATTCCGCCGCTGTTAACGATCGCCGCCACAAGCGCTGCCCACAAAAACCTTCCCCATACCACCCTCTACAAAAGTGATCCACTCTCCTCCCTTATCTTTCCTTGCATGAGCTGCCCCAGCCGTGTAAAATTACCATCCCGATCAACCCACTTCAACCTCTTGCCGCCCCTCGCGCCGCTATCCACCGCCAATTCCGGCATAACCAGCACCTCCTCCACCCTCCAAAACATCCAGGGGACTTCACCCTACCTCCCTATACTTCCATATCCCCCTGCTTCCTTCTCCTTCTCCCTTCTCCCCCTTCCACCACCATTCGGCCACCGCTCCAACCGTAGTGCGCCACTACTTTCGGCTGCACCGCCACCTCCATTGCACCCCTCTCCACCTGATACACCTTCCAGCACCTCAAAACCCCCCTCATTCCCTCTCCTCTAGCCTATAAAACCACCTTTACACCTCTCTTCCTCCTCCACCACCTCAGTCATCGCCGCCATGAGCTGCCGCCGATCCCGCCACCAACCCTAGGTGGTGTTCTAATTTTGCCAACCCTTAAACCTTTTATGAAAATATTATTTGAGGTGATAAATTGGTTTTTAAGGAAAATGTTAATTTTTATCCATGTTGTTTTAGGCTATTAAAATGTTTAATACATGTTTAATATTTTGTGAGCCTTAGGGGATTTTATTAATATACATTGTACAAGAATATGGTATAATCTATATATGGGTGTTAATGAGTATTGTATTAACTTTAAAAGTTATGGATGATGCATTGATATTAATATTTTATGTAGTAGTAATAATAATTTAATATAAGTGGAGTAATAAGGGGTAAGATGGTAAATTTGTAAGTGAAAGGATAAATTGGTAATTAGGATATTGACCAGGGGTATAAGGGTAAATTTTAGTAGAAAGGGGTATTATGGTAATTTTGGAGACAAGGGAAAAATAGTAAATTTGTTAATAAAAGGATAAAATGGTAATTTTGGAAGTAATGGATAAATTGGTCATTTTGGAAGTAAGGGGTAAAATTGTAATTTTGTGAATAAAGGATGAAATAGTAATTTTGTAATAAAAGGGGCAATTTGGTAATTTTGTAATAAAAGGGCAATCTAGTAATTTTGTAATAAAGTGGCAATTTGGTAATTTTGGAATAAAAGGGTAAAGTTGTAATTTTAAAATTAAAGGGTAAAATAGTAATTTTTTGATTAACGGGGATAATGGTAATTTGAAAATTAAAGGAGGTAAGATAGTAATTTCATAATTAAGGATAAATAGAAATTTTATAAGTAAAAGGGCGGTATGGTAATTTTTGGGAGTTAAGGGGGTAAAATGGTAAATTTGAAGGTAAATGGGTAAAACGGTAATTTTGTAAATCAAAGGGGTAAAAGTGGAAATTGGAAAGGAGTAAATTGGTAATTATAATAATTGAGAAGGGTAAAATAATAATTTAAATAACTAAAGGGTAATTTGATAATTTGATAGTATAGAAGGGTAAAATGGTAAATATGATAAATGTGAGGGGTAAGTTGGTAATTTAACCGACTAGAGGGTATTTTGGTAATTTTAATAATGGAGTAGGGTAGTTTGGTATTCATGACAATTAAGAAGGGCGATTTGGTAATTTAAATGACCAAGGGGTAATTTGGTAAATTTGATGAAGGAGACGGGTAGTTTGGTAATTATGATCATATAAAAGGATAATTTGGTAATTTAACCAACCAGGGGCATTTTGGTAATTTTGACAATGAAGAAGGATAGTTGGTCATTGATAATAGAGGACAGTAATTGGGTATTTAACTAAATAAAGGGGTTAATTTGGTAATTAGGATAAGGAGGAAGGGTAATTTGGTAATTTGACCAACTCAAGGATAATCTATTAATTATAATAAAGGAAAAGGGCAAAGTGTTAATCTAAACAACTAAATGGAAAGCATATTAAGTGTAATAATTATTAAGGAGGATTAATGACCTAATAAGTATGAGTAATAACTTGGTAACCTAAATTAAATAAGGGGTAACTTAGTAAATTGTAACAAGGAGGGTAATATGGTAATTTGTCAAGTAAGGAAGGGATGACTTAATAATTTTATAAATAAGGGGTAAATGAGTAGTTTGTATCTAATATCTCATTGTGATTGTGGAATTCGTAATATGATTCTAATAATGTTGATTAACGAGATAGGAGTATTTGATGATTAGTAAGTATCACAAGCATGAATACTAATTTGAAATTAGATGAGTTAGGATAGCCTTACTCCTCTGTGTTCCCTTGATCAATCATTTGAATAAGAAATTTCTGATGATATCTGAACGATTAAAAGTAGATAATTATCTGATTGTTGTGCTTTTGTGATCACCATTAATTAAGACACTAATTTTTAAAGTGAAAGACCTTGAGATCGGGAATGGTGGCTCTTTAGGGGTCGCTACCCTAAAGACGTGGTTTAGCCCACGATTATTTGGTATTTGCTAGTGTGCCTTTGTGCCCCAGCCAGGCCCTATATCTACTCTATCTAGCTCTACGCACCTAGTTAGGGGGTATGCATATTTAAGGATTAGGTGTCCTTGTCAGTAGGGTACTGAGTTAGCTTTATGCACCAGTACGACCAGGGTATCTTTGCATCCCTGGGTTACTAGTTGAAGGGTACTGAGTTGCTTTTATGCACCAGTGCGACCGGTGTACCTTTGTGTCCCGGGTTCTTGATCTCCCTATCAAGGCAAATAAATGGAATTGGTGTGCTAAATAAAAAGGGAAAATAATAATTGTTAAAGTGAAAGATTAACGAGCCGGGACCAGTTGATTTATATGATGAGTACCGATCCATCGGAAATAATCGTGGCCCAGGATGTTTTGCCCTGGTTGATGTTCAAGAGTATTGATCCACCAGATATAATGGTGGTCCAGGATGTTTTTACCCTGGATGATATATATATATATATATATGTATTCCGACTCACCGGCCAGAATAGTGGAGGTCCCGAGCTCAATAAAATTCATTTTGGATGTGAATAAATTATGGAAAAATACTAGTCATTGAGACGATTGATTAATGATGGACTAATGACCTCAAGGCCCGAAAAATATATCGATTACCCATCATGACCTATTAATATTGGTTGACTGGTTAAACGAATATATGAAAGTGAATGTTACGTATAAGCTATTAATGTATGATTGAATTATTGGATGTACAAATAAATGGATCTGAATATCATGTTTATACCTATGGTTATATCTGAATGTAGTAGTATCATGTGTAATATGGCGTGCTTGTATTTAAGTGCGTTTTTAAAGGGTTACTCAGTACCATAATACTGAAGGGTTCCCTTCGTGGGGCCCCTGCCTATTCAATGGGCAGTACCTCTTGTAGGTTGTATTCAGGTGCTATTCAAGTGGGCTCTCGGGAAAGAGCGTAAGGTACTGTCCGAAAATTGTAGGGTTTTACTTGTCTCTTTTAAATTCGATGTATTTGTTATTTTGTAACCACCGGTGTTGAATCTTTCTCTTATAAAGTATTTACTGCGCTTCTCTAATTCTTAAGTGTTTAAGTTTCTCGTAAAGTGATATTTTACTCTTTTAGCCTTAGCACTTGGTACTGGAACAGTATGAGTGAACTGGTCTGGTACTAAGTGTGGCGATAATACTCCCAAAGTTCACTGATTATTTATTGCTTTCGCAAAGTTTCTTTTAATTAAACAAAATTTTTCAGTAGTGAATTTTGGGGGTGTTACAGATTAGGCTAAGAAAATTTTTGAGGTGTTACATTGGGATCCCCCACTATTATAGCCAATGAAACAGAATACACTCTAGGACAACACATACCTGACAACTATTATAACTGGTGAACTGGTACACATATACAACCTCTAGAGCGAAATGCTCCTGACCACTATTATAACCGATGGACCAGTACAAATGATATAATCCATCTGGGCCTAGCTCAATAATATTTTACTTTAAATGATTAGTAATTTTCCATTTAATTAACACAACAATTCGATTTATTTAACTCAAGGGCAAGATCACGAATCTGGAGACACAAAGGTACACCAATCGTACGGGTGCATATAAGCAGCACAATTCCCTCCAACCATCAATCCGAGGACGTAAAAGTACCCTGGTTGTATTGGTGCACAAGTACATACAATACCCTATTGACAAGGACACCTAATCCATAAGCATGCATACCCCCTAAGTAGGCTTATAGAGCTAAATAGAGTAAGATGGAGGGCCTGGCTGTAATACTAAAGCACACTAGCAAAATCCAGAATAATCATAGGCTAAACCAAGTCTTTAGGGAAGTAACCCCTAAAGAGCCACCATTCCTGATCTTGAGGTCTTCCACTTTAATTATTAGTGTCTTAATTAAGATTAACATGAGAAAATATCATATACTTAATCATTTTTATTTGTTTATGTTATTATTAAGTAATTATTATTCGTATTATTGTCTATTATAACTTAAATAATCTACCAAAGCCATCCTAGATTCTAATTCTTATACTTAGGCACCTTAGGTTAAAATGACCAAAATGACCCTAAGGCTAAGGCTTACTTTTATCATCTATTTCCATCATATACTTCATTTTTATTTATCCACATGCCATAATAGGTTATCATATTATAATTATACTACCGGTTATAGAATTAAGTACTATATATCAAGGGATCATTGAACACATAAACCCTAACATGTACTTCTAGTACATCCAGCACATATTTTCATGCATAATTAACAGTTAAGGAACCTATTCCATGATTATGAAATAAACATCATATCATACCTATAGTTATCCATTCAACCCTATACCATGCATTATCTCTATGATATTCACTGATTTACCGAAATACTCTTATGCTTATAATATATATGGTTGTACTTAAACAAGTGATACTAAGGCCACAAACCCTTATTCTATTATTTAATATACTTATGTCTTATTATGAGGACTTATTAAATCCATTGCCATGTTATATACAAATTACCGATTTACCCCTCCTTACAAAATTACTAAATTACCTCTCTTGCTTACCTATTTATTAAAATACCATTTTACTTGTAAAATTACTAAATTATCCTTTATACTTATATAATTACCTAAAACACCCTTCATACTTATAAAATTACTAATTTACCCTTCATACTTATTAAAATGACCAAATTGCTCTTTAGGTTTGTTAAATTACTAGAATACCCTTCATACTTATTAAATTATTAATTTACCCCTTAAATTACCAAATTACGCTCCATACTTGTTTAATTACTAAGTTATCCCTTTTTTATGCCAAATTACCAAAAATACCCCTCTTACTTACTAAATTACCATATTTCCCCTTTTATTCATAAAATTTTCAAGTTACCCCCTTTTCATGCAACAATTACCAAACTACCCTCCTTATTAATTTACCATATTACCCATTTTATTCATAAAATTACCAAGTTACTTCTTTTTTATTCCAAAATTACCAAAATACCTTTCTTACTTATTAAATTACCATATTGCACTTTTTATTCATAAATTACTAACTTACCCCCTTTTTATGCCAAAATTACCAAAATACCCTTATTATTTACTAATTTACCAATTTACCCTTTTTGTTCATAAAATCCCTAAGATATCCCTAACACATAAAATATTATCACCCATGGTCCACATGCATCCTCTAATTCCACAAACCATTAATTATTATTCATTATTGATACCCATTAGTACCTACCATACACACTTATTTAGGCCACACCCTATATACAAGTAAAATTACTAAAATTCTCCTAGGGCTTATATTAACATTATCTCTACTACAAATGACCATATTTGCTTATCATGACATACATATGCATCTAATGTTATTATTAACAGTAAGGCTCATTTCTTAACCATCATTTCTACACATGACACATTTCATAATATAGCATGCTTTTCATTTCAACTACCAACGTATGCTACAATTCATTATATACTTAACATCACATAATATGCACACAAACATATTCAAAAACCCTAATGTGCTAACATACCTGTATCCACACTTTTTAGTAGGGTATAATGGTTATCTTATTTTCAGCAATAATTAAACGTTACCAATACACCCGTTAAAAGTTTAAGCTTTTATTAGTAAAACTTTATACCTAGAAATAATATCAAAACTAGCATATTAGTAGCATAAAATTAAAATAATAAATTTTTATAAAAAATCTTAGTAAATACATATTAATGCTAACTATATTTATACCTCAAAAATTGGTTAAGCAACTCAAAATATACAGCAAGTCTCACGTTGCATGCACAAGAATAGGGGGAAATAAGAGTGGAGAAGAAAGTTGGAAGAAAGGGGAAGGGTTGGTTTGGGTAAGGGATTGAGGGCTTCGGTTAAGGGATTATGGAGGGGAGTTGGGGTAGTGCTGGGGGTAGGAAGGGTGGCAGGGTGTAGGTGGTGGTTGGGGGTCAGAGATTGGTGGCTCAAGGCAACAGAGATGACAGTAGCAGGGCTGGAAAGGAGGTGCGAAGGAAGGAAGGAAGGAAGAAGAAGAAGAAGGAAGGAAGGAAAAATAAAGGGAGAAAGGAGGGTGCTGTAGGGGAGATCTCAATCAGCTGAGGTAAGGAGGTGTCAGGGGGTCGAGGGGTGGCTTTGATAGTGGCAAAAGAGGGGATACAACAACACAAAGTGATGGTGTAGGGCAGAGGTTGAGAAGGAGAAGGAAAGAAAAAGGAAGAGAGAGGTGGCCTGCAAGGGCTAGTGGCGGTTGTTGGGTGGTGCAAAGAGGAAGTAAGGGAGGCCAAGGGGTTAGTGTGGTGGTTGGTTAGGTGGTGGAGACAGTGGTTGGGGGTGGTGAAGCAAAAATAGGGAAGGAGGAGAAGAAGGAAAGAAGGGAGAAAAGGGGATCGACAAGGGGAAAAGGAGAGCTTGAGAGGGGAGAAAATGGGTGTAGGAGAAGAATAAAAGAAGACGGAGAGGAGGCATGTAATCCCCCAAAATTTTAAAATCCTATAATTTAATAAATAACTTTTATTTGGGATAAATTAGCTTTTAAATCTATTTAATTTAATTATTTTATGAATTTTTGAGCATATAAAATTGGATATAAATATGTAATAAATTAAAATAAATATTTTGTTATTTTATCATACTCTTTTTATTTAAATAATATTCCAAACCATTATCTTGCTAAAATTTTCTTTTTTAAACTCATATATTGAATTATATTAAATTAAATTATTAAATAAATTTATTACCTAAAAATATAACATTTTATTATTTTATAAATTAAAATTATTTTATTTTGTCCCATTTTCCGATTCTTTTCTTTTCTTTCTCCTTTTTCTCCTTTTTTCCTCCTTTCTTTCTTTTTCCTTTTTCCTTCCTTCGGGCCGCTAGCACCCCGGCCTACCCTGTCTTCCTTGCCCCTGGGCCGCTGGCCCATTTCCTTCCTTCCTTCCATACCTCCCTCGCCCGCGTCGTCCAACCTAGACCCCTTCCTTTTCTTTTCTTCCTTCCTTCCTCGCACGAGCCTAACCTATCCTCCCTTCTTTCTTTTCTTTCCCTTCTCCCTAATTGGGCCGGCCCACTCCCCTCTTCCCTTCGCCCAGCCTGCACGTAACACCCCCCTTCTTTCTTTCTTCTTCTTACTTTCCCTGACTCTCGCCCGACCACCTCCTCCATCTCCGGTCACCCTACCTACAACCCTCCTCCCCCTACTGCTCTCCCTATCTCTCTCTCTCTCTCTCGCCATTTTTCCTTCCCCATCTCGCCCCACCATCTTTCTCTCTCCTCGCCTATGCCCTGCCATTCCCCTCCTTTCCCTTCCCACTCCCTACAACTCCCATTCTCCTACCACCCTGCCGCCGCCCTACCGAGTCCCTATCCCCTCCTTTTCTCTCCCTCTTCCTTTTCTTCTTCCCTCCCTGCTTCATCCTGCCATTTTCAAGCCTCCTATCTCCTTCCCCAACCTTCTTTCTCTCCTTTCTTCTCCTTCCATCTCCCTCCCTGTTTTTGCTCTGCCACTCCGTTCCGCCACTACCACTGCCACACTAGCCACCTGCACCACCCCTGCCACCCTCTACCTCACCCCTGAACCACCACACCACCTCTCAAGCCACCCTGAAGCTCCATTCTTCCTTCCCTCTTCTTTTTCTCTTCTTTCCCTCCCTTCTCGGCAACCACCCTGCACCTCCTCCTTTCGCCGCCGTTCTGCTACCTCTACCGCCATTGGATCCACCAAACCAATCCATGCAACCTCCTCTATCACCCCACACTCCCTTTTTCCGAAACAACCACCTACAAGCCTTCATTTTCCTCCTCTGTTTTCCTTCCTTCTTAGCCCCTCCTCCTCGGCAGCACCTTCGCAACCTCGCTGCCACTACCCTTGGCAGCCGTCAACCTATCCCCGACCACCACCTACACCCCCTCTCCACTTCTGCACCCTTTCTTTGCGTTAAATCCTCCCCCACATGCCTTCTTTCCTAGCCCCAAAACCCTAACCCGAAAATACCTCTCCCTTCTCCCTTTCTTGCTATTTCGAGCCCTCCCCCCTCTTGTTTTGCATGCAGCTCATGCTGCATAAGTAGTATGAGTTGCTGTATGCCTTGGAATGTTTTGTTTAAATTTTTTTAAGGTATAATAATATTTTAAGTTAATTATTTCATTAATTAAGTGTTATAAAGTCTTATGCTTTTAGTTTTCTTATTTCTAATATGATAAACATTAATATTATTTTTAGGTATTGGTTTTTCTAATCAAGGCTTGAATCTTTAACCAGAATGCCGGTAAGGTTCGTTTTTGCAAAAATTAAGGTAATAATTAAACCCCCCTTAAACGCATAGATAAACTTATGTTAGCACATTAGGCTTTTTAGTATGTTATTATGCTTGATAAATGTTGTTTAATATAATATATGTAGTTTCTTGTGTTGATTGATAAAAAGGAAAGCATGCTAGTTTATATGCCATGTATGGAAGAAATGATTATGGAAGGAGAATTGTTATTCAAAAATATGTTAAGTACTTGTCCATACTATATTATGTTGTTGTGACCATTAATGCATGGTTAATATTATTGTGAGCCCTAGGGCATTTTACTAATATGTCTGTGGCCTAAGATGTGTGGGTGTTAATGAGTATTATTAAATATAATAGTTGTGGAGTTGGATAATGAGAATGGGGTATTAATATTAATATTTCATGTATTGATGATAATTTAATATAAGTGGTGTAATAAGGGGTGAAATAGTAATTTGTAAGTGAAAAGGGTAAAATGGTAATTTTGAAAGTAAATGGCAAAATGGTAATTTTGGAAATAAGGGGGTAAAATGGTAATTTTGGAAGTAAGGGGTAAAATGGTAACTTTACAAGTAAAGGGGTAAAATGGTAAGTTTGTAAGTAAAAGGATAAAATGGTAATTTTGTAAGTAAAAGGATAAAATGGTAATTTGTAGGTAGAAGGGGAAAATGATAATTATGGAAAAGGGTAAAATGGTAATTATAATAATGTAGAATGATGAAATGGTAATTTTGATAATGGAGAATGGTAGTTTGGTAATTATGATAATGGAAAAGGGCAATTTGGTAATTTAACCAACTAAAGGGTAGTTTGGTAATTATGATAACGAAGACGGGTAATTTGGTAATTTTGGTAATGAAGAAGGGTAATTTGGTAATTTATTCAACTAAAGGGGCAATTTAGCAATTATAACAAAGGAGAAGGGCAATTCGATAATCTAACTAACCAAATGGGAATTATGATAAATGTAACAATTATGAAAGGTGATTGGTGACCTAATAAGTGTGGGAGATAACTTAGTAACCCAAACCGAGTAGGGATGTGGCTAAGAACAACTATGTGTGTGTTATGTGCTTTGTGTACCATGTGTTATGCCATATTGTGCACTTTATGCTTAATGATTAATCATTTATGGTGCAACTTGGAGTGAATGTATGCTTATGTGACTTCCTTATGGCATGTGGATGATGATTATATTTGTTGTGTATATGATGTTATGTGATCTGACCCTCTAGGATATGCATGCTAGGATGTTTAATAATATGATATAGGGTGAAAGGATAAAAAGGAACAAATAGGAAGTGAGTTGCCTAAGGGGACATGAGATTAACCTTATTATCTCATGATCCATGAGGGGAAAAATAAAAGGAGATTATGATCTTGCATGGGAGATTTCCAGGGTTTGCATGGGATGATCCTTACGTAAGAAAGGTGTTAGGGTTTGAGCAACCAACTAGGGTTTTACGGTCACATGTATAATTGGTGAGTAGAGTGATGGAATTTGGGTTGACATTAAATGAGATGAGGTGTTGGACGATAAAAGAAAGGTTGGGCCACATAGGTCCGATTATGGTTTCAATGGAAAACCTAGAGAGTGATAGTGAGAGAATTTGAATGTCATAAGGTGATGGGCCTTAATCCACACCCTTAGGAGTTGGGTTTTCATTATGAGTAAATGTAAGGAGGGATGGATGTCGGGGTGTGATAAGAGGCGCAAAGGTCTCAAGATATGGGACGGGCCCTCTCGGGAGGATAGAAATAGAGGTCGGTGACATGCATGTCAAGGGTGAAATGCCTTTGAATAAGATACGAATAAGACACTAATCACTTAAAGAGGAAGATTGTTGAGCCGGACCCAGACCGGTCCACCGGTGAATAATAGTGGCTAGGAGCCGGGGTGCCCTGGAGACCGGTCTACCGATGAATAATAGTGGCTAGGAGCGTTTTGCCCTGCATGATTTCTAGTCCATCGGCTATAATAGTGGGGGATTATGTGCTCAACAAACCAAACATAATAACGATAAGACATGGGCAAGACACTAAGTACTTACAATGGAACACCATGTGAGTCAATACCAGACTAGTCCACCAGTGAATAATAGTGGCTAGGAGCATTTTGCCCTGTATGATTGGTCCACCGGCGAATAATAGTGGCCAAGAGCATTTTGCCCTGCTTGATAGATCCACCGGTGAATGATAGTGGGGTTCTAGCACTCACATGGATATAAAATCTGAGAGATGATTGAATAATGATGGACTAATAGCTTAAGGCCCTAAAAGTATCGATTGTTCATTATGACCTATTAATATTTGATTGACTTGTTAAGTATGTGAATGTACGAAAGTGAATATTATGTATGCACCATTAATATCTGATTTACTTATTAAATATGTGAATGTATGGATGTGAATATTATGTTTACACCTATCGTTATATATGAATATAGTGGTGTATCATGTGTTGCATTGCGAGCATGCTATTAAGTGTGTTTTAAAGGGTTATTCAGTATCATAGTACTGAAGGGTTCCATTTGTGGGGCCCCTACCTATTCAATGGGCAGTGTTCCTTGCAGGTCATTTTCAGGTGCTATTCAAGTGGACTCCCGAGAAAGAGCGTAAGGAACTATTATGAAAGTCCTAGGGTTGTCCTCTTTCTCTTTTACATTCTTGTTTCAATGTATTTGTTGTTTTGTAACCACCACTAGTAGATTTGTTCTTTTAAATGGCTTACTACACTACTCTAATTTAAGTATGTCTAAGTTTCTCGTAAGTTGTATTTTTCTCTTTTAGTCTTAACACTTGGTACGGGAACCGTAGGAGTGAACTAATCTGGTACTAAGTGTGGCGGTAATATCCCTAGAATTCACAGTTTTGTTATTCCACTTCTGCTAATTAATTTAATAAAATAAAATATTTCAGTAGTGAATTTTGGGGTTATTACAAGGCATGTCTAGTCGGGTTAGGTGGGGGTGTAGGGACTGTATGCGCATGGCTTGTGGTGGCAGGGAGGAGAAGAAAAAGGGGGGGAGGGAGGAGGGCATGCAAGGGAGTTGTGTAAGGGGTGTGTGTGGCCAAAAATAGACGGAAAGGGATGGGAGAGAGAGAGGGAGAGGGTAGTATTATAATGGCAGGTGTAGGGGGAAAAGTTGCAGGTAGGTGCATGCATGGGAGAGGTTAGCTCAATGTATAGCGGGAGAGAAGGAAGAAGAAGAAGAAGAAGAAGAAGAAGAAGAAGAAGAAGAAGGGGGAGGTAGGTTGGTCAGGGGAGAACGGTGAGAAGGGTCGAACTGTGTGCATGAGGGAGAAGGGGGAAAGGAAGAAGGAGGTTGGGCTGGCCCAATTAGAGAGGGGGAAAAGGAAGAAAAAAGAAGGGAGGAGGGGGCTGGATTAGCGAAAGGGTTAGAAGGTCAGTGGCCCAAGGAAGGAGAAAAGAAGAAAAAAAAAGGAGGAAAAAGGAAGGAAAAAGGAGAAAGAAAAGGAAAAAGGAAACAGGGAAAAGGAAAAAGGGGGAAATAAAAATAAAATAATTTTTAGAATTAGGGTATTTAATTATTTAGATGGATAAATTATTTTAATAAATTACTTTTTTAAAAATTTAAGATATTAATTTAAGGGGATACTTTTAGTAAAATATGGGTTTGGAAAATTATTTAAACAAAAAGAGTATGATAAAATAACAAAATATTTATTTTAATTTATGAAATAATCATATCCATTTTTATAAATTAAAAGTCTACAAAATAATTAAATTAATAATTTTAAATTAAATTATTCTAAATAAGGATTAATCATTAGTTGTTGGGTTTTAAAATTTTAGGGTATTACAGTTGAGGGTAGCTTCGGTGGAAATAGATGAAGATAGGGGTATGTAATGGTGAAAGTGGCCATGAAAATGGGGTAGGAATGACAAGGGTAGTCGATGTAGGGGAGGGAGGTGTAGTGGAGAGTGGGGTCACTTGACTATTGTAGTGTTTTTAGCAATAATTAGGAGGAGGAAGGAAAGGATTTTGGTTGGGGTCATTCTTCGACAAAAAATGGATGGAGGAAAGGAGGTGATTGAGGCATTAAATGTGCAAGTGTGTGAGTTATATATATATATATATATATATATATATATATATATATATATATATATATATATATATATAAACATAAACACGAAAATAGACACACATGCACACAGAGAGGAAGACGGGAAGTAAGGTGATCATACATGATTTTCAATACGAACCAATCAACCCAGGAAATGGGAGTTTATGGGTGATGATGAGGGTAGGGTGGAGGTTAAAGAAGCTTGGAAGAGGGGTTATGGTTGGAGGGAAAGAAATGGTTCATGTAAGCCAAGGAAGAAGAAGGGAAAAAGAAGCCGAGCATGAGGGGAAAGAAAAAGAAAAAGAAAAGGAGAAGGGTAAAAAGGAAAAAAGAAAAAGTGAAGGAGAAAATGAGTTTGGGGTTAGAATTAGATTTAGGTTAGATAATTTAGAATAGGATAATTTAGCCTATGTTTGGAGCTACTTATTAAAATTAGTTATCTATTAAAATCACTTATTTTAAAAAAAATTTAGCCTATTTTTTTTAAATAAGTAATTATCATAGATAATTACTTTTGATAAATAACTCTAAACTAGCTATTAATTATCAACTATCTAGAATTAGGTTTAGGTAAAAAAATATTATATCCAAAATAATTATTAAGATTAGGTTAATATGTAAGATTAGGGAGTTAGGGTAAGGAAGGCATATTAATTTCTTAAGATTAGAATTAGATTAAGATATTAATTAATTAGGGATTAAGATTAGATAAATTTTAGGGTATTACAAAGAACCACTCATATTAGCAGCCCAATTTTGTATCTCACTTCTCCTTCCAATTATGGTGCATTTTTAGATATATTTTTACAAACAAAATAACCTTTATACCCTTATTTACTTAACTTGATTTTTAAGTCTTTTACTTCATCAAAACTTGGTCATTTTATCTCTTTTCTCCTCCTCCTTCATCCACCACTTCATCCCCCACTTCATCCCCTCATTTATCCCATAAATTTTTGTGGCTTTCATGGAAATTTACCACCATGAATGGAGCTTCATCCCCCTAAATTTAAGATTAGTAGTATTTTTTCCCTCTTTAATTCTTCCTCCTTTGTCATAGTTTTTGTGAGCTTGTTTCTCTAATATTTTATATGGATGTTATAAGTTTTATTTTTGTATTTTATTAGTGTTGAAACTTGGGATTAAAGGTAAACCTTTAAAACCCTAAGTAAATAGAATTAATATGTGTTATATGCTTTGGTTTCAAGATTATTATGATTTTGGTTGTTTGGATTTCTGGCCATAATTTGTCATTTGGGGATTTTTGATTCTCTTGGTGTTTTGTTAAATTATTTATGCCATGTTAATCCTAATAATTTGTAGATTAACTTTGATATATATCATATTTTATTTTGATGATCTAAGCATGATTTGTTTTTTTATTTAAGATTAATCATGCTTTAGTTTTGATTTTAGGGGTTTTGATCATTTGATTGTTTTTTTTCTCAAATTAATTATACCATATCATAGATCTGGCATTATAGATAGTCTTCAACATTAATTTGTTTAATTTTGAACATGTTTGATAAGATTTTCTGTCAAAAATAATGTTTTGAGGCTTTAGATAAGATTTGAGCTTTAATAACTTTTTGAGTTGTATTTATAATATAATTATACCATGATAATCCTTTTAATTTGTAGATAAACATTGGTATATACCATGTTAATCAATTATTATGTTTAGAAGGTTTATTTTTAATTTCAAGGCTTTAGAACATTCTACGTACGGTTTTCACATTCTTGGTTTTATTCAATTTGTTTTTGGCTAATGATGCTCTAATTATCATATGTAGAATTTAATCTTGTGTTAATCATGTTTTATCTTTAAAACATAAAAATGACTAAAATAATTCTAGAAGTCTTTAGTGGGCTTTTAGTATCAAAGCTTGATTTCAACCTTTGACATTTGATAATTTTACCCTCATGAATAGTAACTAAGCATCAATAGTAAATTTTGATAAATAGCGATTTTCGATAATAAAATATTTATCTATTTTTGAAACTTCTTGGTATAAAACGTCATTTCCCATCATTCATAAATGATATCGACATGAATAGTGATTATTTTTTCAAATTAAACATGTGACCTTATTTTTACTTGGTTAATCTAAATATATTTGATATTTTTTTTGTTAATTTTGGTTCTAATGACAAAAAGTGGTTTTTGGAGTTGTTACCTTGCTTTTGAGGTATCTAAACATGTGGATCAGGTTTAAGAACTTTAAGTGTATTTTGATCATTGATTAATTAAAGATGAATAAATGAGGTTACATTGGCCTTAGGTAACTAGTTGTTGACTTTTGAGTAATTGTGTAGGAATTTTTTGGTTATTATGCGTGGGTATTTCTATTCCTTGGTGAATAATACATTATTATTGAATAAAACACTATTTATTAAATTGGAAGATCTCGATCTAGGAGTGAAATACACTTTAGGGTTAACTACCCTGGAGATGAGGTAGGAGTATATAGTTTAGTTTGGTTTAGTTGGTGAGCCTTAGTGCCTCCGTAAGACCCTAATATACTTTACATGTGACCTACAAGTCCTATAGTCATGATCGATACTTGAGACTTAAGTGACATAGGATGGGAGGGTACCGTATTTCCTAAAGAGCACTAGTATGATTGAGGTATCTTTATATCCTTGGCTTACATGGTTAAGATGGTACTAGTATTATGTGGCTTTATAATTGGTGTATCTTAGCATATCCAATTTATAATCGTATGATTGAGGTCTCTTAGTATCCTTAAGTTACATGGTATAGATCCCTCTTAATGAATAAAAGAAGTCAAATTTGGGTTTGTGGTTTAGTTTACATTATGTGCACTACCTTTGATTATTATTTTTGGTTAGATAATTCATGTAATTGTTGTTGATTTTTATATGGTTGTTGAGATTTTCTTGCTATCTATATTAGGTTAGTCGGTGGTTTTAGTTTAAATATTATTGTTGAGATGTGATAGCTACCTATATTGTGTTAATTGGTGGTTTTAGTCCACCTATATTTTTTGAGACGTGTTGACTATTTATATTGGGCCATTTGGTGTTTTTAGTCCATCTTTAATGTTCATTTATGGTTGTGATAATTACCTATATTAGATTAGCTAATGGTATATAATCCACTTTATTTTAAGTATAATATTTGTATGGTTACAGTAATATTTATGAGATGAACGTGGTTCATGAGATGGATATGTATGAGTGGGTACTACCCTTTTTATGTGGTTTATTAGTTGATTGATAATTGTTTTTTGAAGATGGTTGGTGGTATTGAATGTATGTACATATATTACTTAGAGTTTATGCATGAATTGATGTTATTGCATGTGGGTTATTAGTTGTGCATGAGTTTACGCCTTTGTGTATTGTGTGACTGTATGAGCAAGCTATTTGCTAAGGGTTAGGTGTGTTTACTCAATACTTTTATACCAAAAAAATTAGTTTTTAGTAGTTTTGGATGTAGGTGATCTGTATATTGTTAGAGCTTGAGTTGGAATCATAGAGTTGGTGTTTTTGATGTTTTACATTGTGTTAGGAGTTTATAGTTAGTTTGATTCAACTTTGTAATCATGTATTAAAATTTTTTATTATAAAGAGTTTTACCTTGCAACATTGTTCTTGTTTTTTATTGTTTTTCATACCCTGCCTTGTATCTACAATGGGATTGATGAATATGTGCACATCTCCTCATGATACATGTAGCAATAACATCCACTGTTTTTTATTTTTGCTTTGACATTGTAATTTTCAAACAAAAATTTTAAGTTATGAAAAATGGGGGGTGTTATAGCCTAGATCTATAAAATTAGCCTTATTGGGGAAACACTTTATGATAGGAGATGACATGTAAGATCTTGTCTAGAGAGGACAATTCCTCATTCTTTATCTTTGAGGGAGACTTATTGTCCCCCCTTTGAGAGAACCTTATAGTGATCTTTATAGGAGTGGTGCCAATAACTGATGGCCACTTGTTCTTCATTAGAGATGGAAAACCTTTGTTAAGCACTCTAAGAATGAATCCTAACCCCTTAGCATCAAAATTCTTTAGGGGCGGGGGTGTCGTTAACTTCAGACTCAACAACCCTTTCCTAATTGCTAACTTTGGATAAAATGAACAACCTCATTAGGATAATAGACTTCACAAAAATCAAATAGTAGCTCCCAAGATTGATTTCTCAAAACTTCATAAACTTCCATGACATTAGTAGAAACCCAATTACAAGAAAAATACCTTATTGATAGCTATTGTTTCTCCTTTGAGGTTTCTTTCCATGATTTTAATGTTGGCATCCTATTATTTTCTCCTTCTTTAATGTTTTAGCTCCCTTAACCTTCTCTAAGGAAGAAATAATTTCTTTCACCTCCTTAATTGCAAGAAATGCCTTTTCTTCTATGTATTCAAACTTTTTCAATTCCTCAATGAACTCTTCCTCAATCTTATATAGATTATCTTCCATATCCTTTTGATCTAATCCCTAATCTTTTAAATCACTAGATTTAGAGTCGGTGTCAAATGATGAACCCTCAAATTCCTCTTTAATGTCAGTTTCATCTAAACTAGATGATGAATTATTCTTCAAATCGCTATCTTTAGGCTTTTCTTCTTCAACCTACAGATCCTTTGCCCCAGCATCACCTCATTCATCAACCTCTTTATTTTATGAGGTTTCCTCTTCCTTAAGTCATTCTTTTTGTTCGTCACTAGTGGTTATTGCATCTGTCCCAACTTCTTTGATGGATTCCTTAGCCATTATTTCATCCAACTCCTTTCTGATTTCTTCATCAGGACTTAGTTCCTTCTTTTTAGTATATTTTTCATCATTTTTTACTTCTTCCACATCATCAAACACACCAAATCTTTCTTTATTCGACACAAATCTCTTCTATTATAACTTCATGGAAACTTCTCACTTTCCCCTTATTTTGTTGCTTCTACCTTTTAAACCTTCTTCTCATTAGTATTTTTTGGTTCTTTTACCTCCTCATTTTTATTTTTACCATTGATTTTTTTATTCCCCCTCTTTCACATGACATTTCTCCTTCTCAGTCTTGCTTTATTTCTTTGTACCCTGTGTATCACCAACAAATCCTTCTTTAGCTCTTCTTTTATCACTCATAGGTTTCAGAGCAACTTACAATGATGTGCTTCGAGACCTTATAGATTTTTGCAATGTAATTCTAGGAGCCTTTCATACCCTTTTGGAACTAATAACCTTTTTTTCTTGAGCTTCTAAATTAGTAGCAACAATATGGTTTTTGAGAGTCATTAATGTGCATAAATGTATGATAAAATTTTGTTAATGAAAGGTAAAGAAAGTTTAGCAAGGGTAGAAAGAGTGACTTCATATAGAGTAAGAGAGTTGAGAGTTTGAAGTTTGCATGAGATAGTATAAGCATGTATATATAGGTAGTGTGCCATGGTAAAATAGGAAAGTGAATAAGCTAATTAAATGTGTGATATATTTTAGGATAAAATCTTGGACTTATCAAGGATATAGTAGATAACTCATATGGAGTTAATTTTACTAAAACATCACCAACTTAAAATGGTAAAAATTATATCTGAAAGTAGGGAACTCTCTTGAGTTCCTTACATAGTGACTTTTGACATGTCTGCCAATTATCTATAACACCCTCAAAATTCACTTCTAAAAAAATTATTTTTTAAAATTATAGCGGAAGTAAAAATGGTAAATTTCTAGAATGCTATTGCCACACTTAGACTAGTTTCCCTCTATCGCTCTAGTATTAATTTCTAAGGCTAAAATGAGAACCAACTTTACACAAATCCAATATTGGAAACTTAAAATAGAGTAGTGTGGTAATTAAATTATAAGAATAAAATCCACTATTAGTGATTATAGAATAAAAATCATTGAATAAGGGAATACAAAAGTTTTAAGGAAAACACAAAATATTCTCGGATAGTCCTACGCTGTTAACTCGATAATAAAGCTAGGGTAACACCTATGGGCTAACCTGCAAATGACACTACCCATTGAATAGGCAGAGACCCATAAAAAGAACCCTTCATCACTATAGTACTATGTAACCCTTTATACAAAACTAAAAGGTAGGGCTCACATGCAACACATTAATCAAAACACATGATAGTAAATTACACATATATATACAGAATGAGATATAATAAACATTAGGATGAAATCGTACTTCAAGATCCTATTTCACAAGGTTCATTCACTTAGAATTAACAACACTTACTAAGAGAGTATTCAAGTGAAGCTCTTTGTAGTATAATTAAGTATCCAACATTACACTCAACTAATGCATACCACCACTTAATTCAAAGGCAGGCACCTAGGCTGCTATTATATCATAACAACAGATCATAATAGTATAATCATCATCATTTGGACTTAAGCCATTAATTATTTATTAATCGTAACTATCTCTTGAATTATATCCACATAGGTTTGGGGACACAACTATTATAACCACTGTACTGGGCACAAGATATACTACTCTAGAGAAAAATGCACCAGGCCACTATTAAAATCGGTGGACCGGTAAATATATACAACTCAAGGGTAAAATGCTCTTGGCCACTATTATAACCGATGGACTGGTAAATATATACAACTCCAAAGTAAAATACTCTTTGCCACTATTATAACTGGTAGACCGAACACAAATAATATAATCCACATGGTCTCGGCCTATGCGGTGTTTCACTGTAAGTGATTAGTGTCTTTCCATTTAATTAGCACACCAATTCCATATTATTAACTCAAAGTAGAGATCAAGAACCCAGATACACAAAGGTACACTAATCGTACTGTGCATACATGCATCACAGTATCCTACCGGCTATCAACCGAAGGACGAATAGGTATCCTAGTCTCAGTGGTACACAAAGATGCACAATACCCTATTGATAAGGATACCTAATCCATTAGTATGCATACCCCCTAAGTAGGCCCATAGAGCTAAATAGAATAAGATGTATGGCCTAGTTAGGGCAGTAAGGTACACCAGCAAAATCTAGAATAATCGTGGGATAAACTATATCTTTAGGGTTATGACCCCTAAAGAGCGGTCATTCCCCATCTTGAGGTCTTCCACTTTAAGTATTAATATATTAATTAAGGTGACCACGAGAAACACATTTTAATCATATACTTAACCATTTTTATTTGTTTCCATTATTATAAAGTAATCATTATCAGGATTATTGTCAATGTTAACTTAAATAGTCCACTGAGGCCATCCTAGATTCCAACACTCATAATTAGGCACCTTAGGTCAAAAGAGTAAAATGTCCTTAAGGCTAAAGCTTCCTCTTATCTTCCACTTCCATCATATAATTCATTTTTATTTATCAATATGCTATAATAGGTTAACATATCATGGTTATACCATTGAATAAGAAGTTAAGGTACCCTACACACTAAATGATCATTTTATATAAACCCTAACATGGACTTCTAGAATAACTAGCACACATTCTCATGCATAATTAGCAATTCAGGCACATTTTGCATGTTTATGGAAATAATATCGTAGCACAACCTAATTTACCAACTTAACCCTAGACCATGCATACTCATTATGATACACTCCAATTTACTAAAATACCCCTATCCATATAATATACATGATTATACTTAAATAGGTGATACTAAGGCCATAAATTCCTATTTTCTTATTTAACATCACTTTTTACTTAATATGAAGGTTCATTAGACCAATTGCCATATTATATATAAAATTACCCAATTACCCCTTCTTACTTATACTTCTTACTTGCAAATTTACTAAAATGTCATTCTTATAAAATTACCAAAATACCCTTCTTACTTGTAGAATTACTAAAATACCCTTCATACTTGCAAATTACCAAAATACCCTTTTTACTTGTAAAATCACCAAAACACCATCTACTTGTAAAATTACCAACTTACCCTTCTTGCTTATAAAATTACCAAAATATCCCTAGCACATAAAATATTAATATCCATGGCCCACTGGTATTATTTAACACTACAAACCTGTATTATTATTCTTAACACCCATTATCACCTACCATACACATTTAGATAGGTGACTTCCATTGAACATGTAAAATTAATAAAATGCCCCTTAGGACATAAAATATCATTTTTCATGATGGAATAAGTATTTTTTTTTATGCTAAGACTTGCTATCATCATTTTTAACATCCTAAAACACTTAACATGCATTTTTATTAAGATAATCAACATCATATATGAAAATTACCAAATTACCCCTAGGCTATAAATATGGATATTTCTACTAACACTTCTACTCCACCAAACTTCCATATTCCTTTTTAGAATCAAATATAACACCTTAAACATCTCATTTAGGTTTAAACATTATGATATGTCCAAAAAACGAAAATGCCTCTATGGCTCATATTAACATTATTTCTCCTACAAGTGTCCATATTTACCTAACATGACATTTATATGCACATAATACTTATCACCAATATCTCCCCTTTTCCTAATCATCATTTTTTTACATAGTATACCATATACAAGATAACATAAAAATCATGGAATTTATTGGAACACCTCATTTTGACACAAAAAACATACCAAAAACCCTAACGTGCTAACATATGTAAATCCATATATTTTAGTAGGGTATACCGATTACCTTATTTTTGACAACAACCAAACTTTACCGACATCCCGGTTTAAAAGCTTAAGCTTTGATTGGTAAAAATTGCACCTAAAAATAATGTCACAAGTAAAATATTAGTAGTAGATAATTAAAAGAAAAATTTTTATCAAAAAAGCTTATGAAATACCATTATTACTAAACCATATTATACCTCAAAATTAGTTGAGAATACACCCTCAAATTAGTAGCACATCTGAGTATGCATGTACTTTGTAGGGGTGAGGGGGGGAATCAAAAATGGAAGGAATGGGAAAAGAAGGCTCGGGTAGGGTGGTTGAGGAGGTGATAGAGGGGAGTTGGGTTGGTTGTTAGGTGTAGGAGAGATGGTAGGGTGTAGGTGGTGGCTAATGGTTGTGGAGTGGTGGCTGAGACGGCGGTGATGGTTACTAAAAAGAGGATGCAAATAAGGGAAGAAGAAGAGGAAGAAAGAGGAGAAAGGTAGGGGCTGTAGGGAGAGTTCGAATAAGGTGAGGTAGGGAGGTGATGGGGGTGATGTCAGGTGGCTGAGGGGTGGCTTCAGTGGCCATGGAAGAAAGGAAATAGGTGGTATGAGGTGGAGTGCAGGGAGGTGGTTGAGAGGAGAAGAAAAGTAAATAGAGGGGGAGTTGGCTACAAGTGGCAATTAGTGGTTACTTGGGGTGGTGTAGGGATGAATTAAAGGGTAAGAGAGCTGGTGTAGTGGCCGGTTGGGTGGTGGAGATGACAGTTAGGGGTGGCACAACAAAAATAGGGGAGAAGAGGGGGAAAGAAAGAGAGGGAAGGATTGGGTAGAGAGAAAAGGGGCTTGAGGGAGAGAGATGAGGTAGAGGATAAAAAGAGAAGGGGAAGAAAAAGAAGAGGGGAAGAGAGGGGTGCTTGACGCAGGGGTTAGGTGGGTGTAGGGAGGAGTTGTAGGCGACATGTAGCGTAGTAGGGAGAGTAAGAAGAAATGGGAAAGAAAAGGGCATGTAGGGGAGGTTGTAGGGGGTGTTCATGGTCAAAAATGAAAGGAAAAGGGCGATAGAGAGAGGGGAAGGCTGGGGTTACAAGTGTAGGAGGGAGAAAGGTGGCAGGTGTGTGAGGTGTAGGTAGGGCACTATTTGTCTTGTTATTGTAGGGGAAAAGAAGGAAGAAGGGGAAAGAAGAAGGAGGTTGGCTGGAGGAGAAAAGAATGGGAAGGTCAACCTGTGTGAGGGAGAAAGGAAAAAAAAAGAGGGAGTTGGGTTGGCCCAATGGAGGAGAAAAGAAGGAAAGAAAGAAAAGAAGGGAGATGGAGAAGAGGCACATATTGGGGCAGTGGGGAAGAGGAGAAGGAAACGAGGGAGAAAAGGAAGGGGGCTTTGACCCAATAGGATAAAAAGAGGGAGAAGGCTGGTTGGTCCAAAGAAGAAAGAAGGAAGGAAAATGGTGGGAAAAAGAAAAAGGGAAAAGAGAAAAAGGGAAAAGAAAAGTATAATTATTTTTAGAGTTAGGATTAGAAATTAGGTTAATGGAAAAATTATTAAATTAAAGTATTAGTTTAAGAAAATAATGTCGTTAAATTAAGGGTTTGGAAATTTATTTAAATAAAAAAGTATGATAAAAATAATAATATGTTTATTTTAATTGGTTAAATAATTCTATCTATTTTTATAAATCATAGGTCCGCAAAATAATTAAATTAATAATTTAAGATCAAATTATTCCAAATAAGGGGTTAAATATTAAAATTTAAATTTTAAAAATTTTGGGTATTACATTATCATCATGTTAATATTATGCAAAATAAATGAGTCACACATTCCAATTTCCTAGCTCACATCTTACATTGTTGATAGGATTAACTATGACTTAACTCACTAGTATGGATATTTACTAAAGAACATACCTCTTCTAGAATATCATTAGGTTTTGAGGAAACTTATCTTTCTCAATGGATCTTAATCATCCCCATTTCTAATCTAAGTTTATCAAACCTTTCTTGACTTAGAGGCTTAGTTAAGGTATCATCTATTTGATAATTAGTATCACAAAACACATACCAACAAAAAAATCTGAACATTATCTTTAAGAAATGATGTCTATATCAATATGTTTTGTTCTTGAATGTTGTATTGGATTTTTATTAATATTAATTGTGTTGATATTGTCTCACATGATCAAAACACATTTTACCTTAACATCATATTTGTGCAACTATTGCTCAATCTAATGCAACCAAGCACATTATATAGAAGCTGATATATATTTAGATTCAACTGTTGATAATGGAACTAAATTTTATTTCTTGGAATCTGAATAAATTAAACATTGTACTAAAAAAATTATCAATCTAGAACTATTTTTTTGTCCACTAAGTAGCTTAAAAATTCAACATCACTATATCCACAAAGTTCTAAGTTAGACCTTGTAGGATACCATAAACATAAATTATCAGTTCCTCTTAGATATTTAAGAATCTATTTCACACTTTTCCGGTGAGTTTAATTTGGCTTCACTTAAAACCTATCACAAAGATAGACACTAAACACAATGCCACATCTATTAGACATGAGATACAACATTAAACCAATCATTCCTCTATAGAATTTTTCTTCAGTATCCGTTTCTAGATTTACATTCTTATGAATAAGATTGTCATAAAATTTAGTACTTTCCTGATCATACTTCTTGATTAGTTTATTTAAGTACTTCTATTGATGTATCATAGTTTTTTCTATTGTTTTCTTGATTTCCAACCCTAGGATGAAATTCATCTCTCCCATTATGCTCACCTTGAGTTCACTTTTCATAAGATCTACAAACTCATTACATAAAACACTGTTAGTAGCTCTAAATATGATACCATCAACATAGATATGCAATATTAAGAAATCAATTCCTTTAGACTTAAGGAACAATGTCTTGTCCACTAAACCATGTTGTAAAATTATTTTTTTATCAAAAAAATGTGATAGTCTTTCATACCATGCCTGTGGTGCCTACTTAAAACCATATAAGGCCATTTCCAAATTAGATACATAGTGGGGTAGTTTAGCATCCTCAAATCCTAAATGTTGTTTAGCATATACATCTTCTTTCAAATATCCATTAAGGAAAGTACTCTTCATGACAATTTGATGAAGCTTAAAGTTATTGTGCTACATATGCTATAAGAAATTTGATAGCATTAATTATAACTATTAGAACAAAGACTTCATCATGGTCAATCCCTTCTTCTTATATGTGTCTATAATACCTTGGCATAAAATCCTTCAAAATATATTTAAAATTATATCGACATAAAAGAAAATAATTTTGGTTTTAAAAAAGGCTTAAAATATAGGTTAGATGTGAATTTTAGGTATACCAATCAACTAGTTTTCCAACCAATCAACCAACATGACCAGGAGCTAACATTTTTATTTTTGGGACAAACAGTTTACTAGTTGCCCAAACCGATCAATTGATTTTATTGTGATTTTAGATCTTTTTATAATTCTAGATTCAATTTTCTTTCCAACATCTATGAAAATTATAATTAGAATTTATTTATGCTAATGTGTATGTTTTGGTGCTTTGGAATATTTTTACAATATTTAGATCATTCTATGATTTATTTAGCTAAAAATCCCCTAAAGCACTTTTGAGGTATTTTATCACCTATTACCCCTCACCCTCACTTTCCTCTCTCATATGGAGGCCATGGCTGTGTGCTTACCATCCTTCACCTTCCTTTGACTGACCTACTTCTATCATTACCTACTTTTACTCAACCTCTCTCATTCTCATCATTCAGCTTCTTACACTTTGGTTCTCCACACCAAACAAAATTCACCTCTTCCTCTTTCCTCCCCTTTGATATGTTGACCCCAACCCTTTGTGGCCCTAATTTCTAATTGATCCCAACCTTAATCTTTAGTACTTGATGTTCTTTATTCTCTTCTCTTGATTATCTTACTAAGTGTTGTCCATCTCCCCCATTTTCCTTCATCTTCCTCTTTTGCTGAAAAGTTGAGTCTTACCACTTGGATTCCCTCTTTTAGTCTATCATTTCCTATCACCTCTTCTCATGATCTTATCTTTATCTCTAATTTGTTTCTTTTAATCAATGAATGATTAAGGTGTAGAGAAAGGTTGAAGGTCTTATTTTTCTTTCCTTGATAAATTATTCTTGACAGAAGGTTGACTTGTGCTTCTTCCTTCTCCTTCTTCTAATTTCATTTTAGATATGTTTTAAAAAAGAATTTTCTAATTTTTATTCTTAGTTCCCTTAAGAATTCAAGAGTCTTTGTAGAGACCATCTAGTTAGAAGTATTTTTCTGCCAGAATATTTTTACTTGTAGGAAAGACATCCTCATCTCAGAATTCATGTTTTGGTGTGTTATCCGATGCTTATGCATCATGTTTAAGTCCTTGAATTTGAACATATGGAATGTTTATGTAGTTGGAACATGTTTTTGAATGTTTTGATATTCATCATGAGTTTGGTATTTTTGCATGAGCATGATGTGTATCAATTTTCCTACCATGTATCTATGTGATTTCATATATGGAGTGTGTAATTTTGTGTCTTAACACCTAGGTTCATGATAGGATTATTGTTGGAAGCATGTGATTTTTTTAAGTGTGATATTTCTATGTCTAGGCGTTGTTTCACCCAAACCATTTGAATTGTTTACTGCATATTTTCAAAAACCATACCAAACTTGGTAGGTCACCGGTCAAATTTCATGTGCATGTTCTTAGGGGTTTGGAACCGGTCAAAACCGTTAAGGACTGGTAGGGACAATGAAAGTTGGTGAGCCGATTAAAAACATTAGTTGCGTGTCGATTAAATTCATATGTAGTTTATTTTTTTTTAAATATTTTACAATTTTTATCTTAAAATGTACCACTGGTCTAACCAATCAAAACCACTAGTCTGACCACTAAGCCATTAAACTAGTTATGATACCAATTCAATGACCAGTCTTTTTTTTTTTATAACTATAGTTGGCTAAACCCATCTACTGGTCTGTGTGGATAGTTGATCATATAATGGACACATTAATTAGATCTTATGAATATTTATCTCCTTCAAGAAACCCATATATTGGTTCTGTGATCCTCTAATCAATCTTATAAACCTATCAACTAATTATTTTTATAACCAGAATTGTTTGGTCTCAATGTAAATACATTATCTGGTCCAACCAAATCTATTAACTAGTTCTGATGAATAGTTGATTAGTTGGACCAACTAGTCGATTGGTTTTACTATGCTATATTTTCTTTTCGAGTTTGGTTAGCCCACAGTAGTTAACTGGGCCTAAGGACTAATCAACTAGTTCCACCTAATTTTACCATGATTATTTATTAATTATAGACATTTCTTTAAAGCTTCTATTTTAAGTAGTTCACTAATTTGTGACATTAAAATCATGATCTTGGTCATGCATAATTGGAATTAAGGAAAAATAAAATGAGGAATATGGTGTGATTTGGATGCCTTGTATGGTTAAGTTTAGTATTACCTCTAAGCACCCAACTTAATGGATTTTATGCCTTAAGTTGTGTTTGGTGTTATCACATGGAAGCACCTAATATGTTATTAATGAAAATTGAGTTGTGATTTTTGATATCACTTAATAACTATTAATATGGAATTAAGACATTATTTGAACCTTTTATCCGACTCTCGGGGTATCTAACTAAGCATTAGTGAGTGAGTAGCCATGTGTTTTTATATTTTGACTCAGTACCTATTTTCTTCCCTACTAGGTTGTTGTCTATAAGGGATATGTACATATCTTTGATGTATATGATAATACTGTGGAAGGATGGCATGTCATTGATTTCTAGGTAAAGTAGGTGAGGTATCCCTCAAAAGCCTCTTGACACTTCGTATGTATGTCACTTAAGTAGGTGTGGTATCCCAACTTTGTGAAGCCCTCACGGCTAATGAACTTGAGGTGTGGTGGGTGAGCTATGCCGTTAAAATCCCACTCGATGTGTTTTGACCATCTGTAATAGGTTTGTCATCATAACTTTTGTGTTAGCCCTTGTGATAGATGCACTCAAGGTGTGATTAGTGTGGTATCCTCAAAGAAAATCCCCTTTGATGTATTTTGACAACATATGGTGGGGTTAGTGTCCCATATTATTTATTATACTATCATGACTTTTGTTCATGGTGGAGAACTAGGTGTGATTGGACCAAACATCCTACTAATTGGAAAGCATGTGGACACTAAATGGAGGGTGAATAATATGGTTTCTTCTTTATGAATCTAATGCATGCTTTATATTATTATCTCTTCCATGACACTTATTTGAGCATGATTTACAATTTGATAATCATGAACTTAGAATTTATACTATCTAAGTATGCTTTACACCATGTTATTATGTAACCTTAATGTGCAACATGATCCCTTATCATGTTTTAGATAGTCTGTTTTACCAGTACTTCGCCATATTGATACTATATTTGTGTGGTCACTATAATGATCGGAATTTTTTCCTAGTAAGTAGATGATGATTTGTAGGGTTATGACTCCCATCTGGAGTATGTTGACGATGATGGTGTGGGTAGTCGTTGACCATTGCTTGAAGATCAAAAGTTATATTTTACTTTAGTTTAGAGTTAGGCTAACCTACTTATGTTTTTTGCTCTTTATGTTGACTTGCTTTTGCTTCTTTCTGGTTATTTAAACTCTTAGCCTTGATTCATCTATTGAGATTTTGTAAATCACTCTCCTTTTTTATATCATTCTCATCCTTGTTATTATTTATGTGCTTGCTAGTGCATGCATTTTTTTTTTTTGTCTTTCTATTTTTCTTTGCATCAAACCTGTGTTAGGTGATGATCAAACCTCTTCTATGATTGATGTAGTGATAACATCCCCCAATATTATTTTTGTATGCTTTCTTATTGTCTTCAAAATCAATCTTTTTAGGTTCAAAATTTAGGGATGTTACAATATCCTTATATTTCCAACCTTCCTTTATTTCTTGTGATTTTACTCAAATTATCTAATTTATTTTTGAATATCCATTTGATTTAATCATAGGATGATCTTTTGGTCTTGGTACTAGGTTCCACACTTTTCTTGTAATATCCCAAAATTTTAAAACCTAAAATTTAATAAATAACACTCATTTTGGGATAATTTAATTTTTAAATTTATCTAATATAATTACTTTGTGGATTTTCAGATGTATAAAAATGGATATGAATATTTAATAAATTAAAATAATTATTTTGTTATTTTATCATACTCATTTTATTTACATAATTTTGCAAACCCATATTTTACAAAAATTACCCTATTAAATTAATATATTAAATTTTAAATAAATTAATTTATCTATATAAATAATTAAATACCTTTATTCCAAAATTATTTTAATTTTATTTTCCCTTTTTCAATTTTCTTTTCCTCATTTTTCCTTTTCTTCTCCCTTGGGTTGCCAGGCCTGTCTCCTCCTCCTTGGGTCGCTAGCCTTGTTTCTCTTCTCTCCTCCTTGCCTCGCATCACCGCCCCAACCCAACTTCCTCCCTCTCTTTTTTCTCTTCCTTTCTTCTCCCCCTCAGTTAGGCTGGCCCAACTCTTCTCTTCTTTTCCCCCTCTCCTTCGTGCACACAGGGCAGACCTACTCCCCTCATTTCCTTTCCTCCCCTAACCGGCCTGTAGCCCCCTCCTCTTTTCTTCTTCCCTTCTCCTTCCTTCTTCAAAGATGATGAGGCCATGGTAGCCTACGACCAGCCACCTACAACTGCCTGTCTTCCATTGCAGCCCAACTTTCTCTCCCTCTCCCCCTTGTCCCTTTCCCTTCCATTTTGAGCTAAACACAATCCTCCTTGCATGACCTTTTCTTTCCTTGTCTTCCCTTCCTTCTCCTTGCCACCCTGCGCTCATCGACGTACAACCTCCCCTGCCACCACCAAGCCTGACACCCTTACTTCCCTTCCTCTCCCACTTATTTTTCTTCTTCTCCCCTGCCCATTTTCTTCCTTTGAGCCTCTTCCTTCCCTCCTTGCTGAGCCATTTTTCTCCCTTCTTCCCCTCTTCTTCTCCTCCCTTATTTTTACTTTGTTGCCTCCAAAAACTACTTCTATTGCCTTACCAACAACCACATCTACCTCCTAACACCTCCTACTACCTCCTTGCACCACCAAGCCACCACCACCATACACCCCTACGACCACCTTTCTCCTCCTTTCTGTTTCTTTCCCCTTTCTCAGCCTCCACCCTGCACCACCACCGTGCGCTACCATTCTCCCTTTTCTGCAGCCTCCACAGCCACCACTCTACCATCTGGAACCTCCTCTACCGCCACCCTTCCTCCTTTTGGCCGAAATTCCCCCTACAAACTCTCCTTCCTTCTCTTATTTTTCCATTTATTCTTCTCCTCTGCCCATCCTTGCACTCATCTTTCTAGCCCTACAGCCGCCGCCTCTGCCCCCTGAGCCACCAACCTTTAACCCCTTACCACCACCTACACCCTTACTCCCTCCCTACACCCAACCACTATCCTCACTCCCCTCCACAGGCCCTCACACGAACCTCAAAACCCTTACCCAAATAAGCCCTCATCTTCCTTCCATCCACCCCTTCGACCCTTGATCCCCCTTGTTTGGTGCATGCAGCATGAGTCTTGCATCCCTTTAGGTAATCTGGTTAATTCTTTTGAGGTATGAAAATAGTTAATATTAGTATGTATTTAATTAAACTTTTGATAAAAAATTAATCTTTTGATTTTCTACTTCTAATATGATAATTTTTTATATTAACTTTTACTAATCAAAGCTCAAACCTTTAACCGGGGTACCATTAAGGTTTAATTATTGCTGGAAATAAGGTAACCATTATACCCTACTAAAATGTGTGAATATACGTATGTTAGGATATTAGGGTTTTTAATATGTTTATGTGCATGATGTATGATGTTAAGTATAATATAATTTGTGGCATATGTTGATTGTTGAAATGATAAGCTTGTTGATTTATGTTCCATGTGTACAAATGATAGTTAAGGAAGAAGCCTTATGGTTAAGAATAATGTTAAATGCTTATATATGACATGATAAATTAATGTGACCATGAATAATGTTAATAATGATGATTTAATAAGTAAGGAGGACATTTTAGTAAATTCTCATGAAAAAGGGGATAACTTGGTAAATTGTGAGTAAAAAGAGTATGTTATAAATTAATTAAATAAGAAGGATATTTTGGTAATTTTGGCATAAAAAGGGATGTGTTAGTAATTTTATAAACATGAGGGAATAAAATGGTAAAATAATAAGTAAGAGGGGTATTTTGGCATAAAAGAAGGGTATTTTGGTAATTTTATGAATAAAAGGGATAAAATGGTGATTTAATAAAGAAGAAGGGTAATTTGGTAATTTGATATAAAGAAAGGATAGCTTGGTAATTTGGTGAATAAAAGGAGGTAAAATGGTAAAGTAATAAGTAAGAAAGGATATTTTTGTCATTTGTCACGTTAAAGGGCAATTTGGTAATTTTAATAAGTAAGAACTACAATTTGGTAATTTAACCAATTAAAAGGGTAATTTGATAATTTTGATAAGTAAGAACGATAATTTAGTAATTTGACCAACCAATAGAGCAACTTGGTAAATTTAATAAGTATGAAGGGAAATTTGGTAATTTAACCAACCAAAAGGACAATTTGGTAATTTTAATAAGTATGAAGGACAATTGGGTAATTTAACTAACCAAAGGATAATTTGGAATTTCTAATAAGAAAGAAGGGTAATTTGGTAGTTTAACTAACCAAAAGGGAAATTTGGTAAATGTAACAACTATGAAGGGTGATTTGGTAATTTAATAATCCTAAGGGGTAATTTGGTAATTTTAACAAGTATGAAGGGCAGTTCGGTAATTTAACCAACGGAAAGGGTAAATTGGTAACTTAACAAGTATAGAGGATAATTTGGTATTCTAACAAATACAAGGGGTATTTTGGTAATTATACAACATGAAGGGTAATATGGTAATTTGGCAAATAAAAATGGATGGCTTGGTAATTTTTCAAATAAGGGATATTTTAGTAATTCTGTAAGGATGATGGGGATAAATCGATAACTTGCATATACCATGTCAATGGATTAAATAAGTCTCCATAATAAGATATAAGTAATATTGAATAATAAGATAACGGTATTCGATAAATCAGTGAGTATCACAAGAACATGGCATAACATAGGATTGGATGGATAATTAAGAGTGTGATATAGTATTTATCTCATATTCATTGAAGAGGTGCCTTAATCATTAATTATGCATGGTAATGTGTGTTAGATGTGTTAGAAGGACACGTTAAGGTTAAGTGTTCTATGATCCTTTGATGTAGACTACCATATTCTAAGACCGTATTATGCTTATGATATGATAACCCTTTATGGCATATGAATAAATGGAAACAAATTCTGAAATGGAAATGGATGATATAAGGATGGCCTTAGTGGTTTCTTTAAGTTAACATGGATAACCGTATAAATAAGGATTACTTAATAATAATAGAAACAAATGGAAATGATTAATATGTGGTTATTATGTTTCTCGTGGTCACCTTAATTAAGACACTAATAATTAAAGTGGAAGACCCCGAGATCGGGAATAGTGGCTCTTTATTGGTTTAGCCCACGATTATTCTGGTATTTGTTGGTGTTTCTTAGTGTCCCAACCAGGCCCTACATCTTACTCTACCTAGCTCTACGAACCTATTTAGGGAGTATGCATATTTATGGATTAGGTGTCCTCATTGGTAGGGTATTGTGCGTCCTCGTGCACCAGTATGACTAGGAGTACCTTTGTGTCCCTGGATTGATGGTTGAAGGGTACTGTGTTGCTTTTATGCGCTAGTATGACCTGTGTACCTTTGCATCTCCAGGTTCTTGATCTCCCCTGGAGTTAAATAAATGGACTTATTATGCTAATTACATGGAAAATACTAATCATGTAAAGAAAAATATTATTTAAGAGGGCCCAGATGGTTTATATCATGTGTATTGGTCCACCGATTATAATAGTGGCTAGGAGCGCTTTGCTTTAGAAGATGTATATGTGTATCTGTCTACCGGTTATAATAGTGGCTAGGTACGTGTTATGCTGGAGTATATTCTGGTATACCGACTCTAATAGTGGGGATCCTGGGCTCAATAGAACAAATCTTAGATGTTAATAATCATGGAAAAATACTAATCACTTATAGTGGAACACCATGTGAGTCGGGGCCAAACCAATCAATTGAAAATAATAGTGGCTAGAAGCCTTCTGCCCTAGAGACCGGTCCACTAGCAAATAATAGTGGCCAGGTCCATTCTGTGTTGGGTGTTTCTGACCAACCGGCTATAATAGTGGGATTCCAGCACTTACATGGATATAGTTCAAGAGATGATGTTAAATGATGTTTCATTAACAACTTAAGACCACAAGTGTTACTTTCAACCTCATGATCTATTGATATGATATAAATATGGCCTTGGTGCCTGCCACTCCTTGTAAGTGTTGGACGTAATAAGTAAATGGAATTTGTATTGTACAATTCTTATAGGATGATGTGTGTAATCACTCTTACATGGCTATGATCATTTATCTACTTACGCATGATATTGTATTTACTTCTATTTAAGTATGATGTGTTGCATGAGGGCCCTACCTTTCAGTTTGGTATAAAGGGGTTACTCAGTACCATAGTACTGAAGGGTTCCGTTTGTGAGCCTTTGCCTATTCAATGGGCAACATCCCTTATAGGTTTGTTGCAAGTGCTATTCAAGCTATTATCGGATAAGAGCATAAGGATTGTTCGGGAAAGATTTTAGGGTTTCTCTTTTAACCTTTTATTTTCCATTCAAAATGCTTTTACTCTTATATCCACAAATCCCTTATTTAAAATATTTTTATTCTTGTAACTACTAATAGTGGGTTTTTTTTTATCTCTTGTAATGAATTTATTGCACTACTCTGATTTAAATAAAAATTTGAATATGTATAAATCGTATTATGTTCCTTCTAGCCTTAGCACTTAGTACTGGAATGGTAGGAGGAAATCGGTATGGTACTAAGTGTGGCGGTAACATCTCTAAAATTTACAGTTTTGCTTCTGCTAATTTTTAAATAAAAAGAAATTTTTCAGTAATAAATTTTGGGAGTGTTACATTTCTCCTTTCAAACTAATTTAGTTACTCTTGCATAACCCTAATCTAGTTTGCATCCTATAACGCTTAAACATAATTATGAGGCTAAATGGTAGAGAGGAAACTAAAATTTGCATAGTACTTTTGAAGAAAATATCTAATTTATACTCTCTACCTAGGGTCTCATATGATAAGGTTTGGAGGATGTGTGCTCTTTAGAGGTATCTGTGGTTAGATTTTTGTTTTACCTTGATCAGATTCACACTACTGCTTAACATCCACTACTTGATATATTCCTTCTACTTGAGTAGTTCCTCCTACCTTTTCTTGTTGTTCCTCCTAACTTGAAGCCTCTTTTATCATTCCTATGTCAAAACCTTCATGTTGCACCATATTAAGTTTGTTATATTTATCAAATACCACACGAACACTCTCCTCCATGCACATTATCCTTTTATTATAGACTTTGTCAGCCTTGTTGTGGGAAAAATAACATAGAAACACTGATCCATCACTCCTTACGTTAAACTTTCTCATATTTTCTTTGTTGTTATTTAACAAAAAAAATTTGCACCCAAAGCTCCAAAAATGTACAATGTTTGGTTTGTTTCTTTTAAGTAGTTCATAGGGAGTTTTCTTAAGGGTTCACCTAATCAAGGTTCTATTCACAACCATAACCCAAAAGTTTCTTGGTAGTGCACTAGAGAACAACATGGTCCTTATAATATCTTCTAGTATTATGTTATTCCTTTCAACCACTCTGGGAGTAAAGAAGTTGTGTTTAATAATATTCAACCTACAAAACTCAATAAATTTATAATTTTCAAACTCATTTCCATGATATGATATGATGAATTTTTTTATTTATAATTTTTTTTGTGTTAAAAAAATCTAAGAACTCAATAACGTTTCCTCCTTTGAGAATAAGAATAATGTCCATGTGAATCTTGATATTTATATCTTTTACTATTTTATTCAAGTTATGATATTTATTTATTATTTGACTATGCATTATTCTTTTATTAATATGCTTGGCTAAATTGATGTCAGGTTTGAGGATAATTGAAGGATATGTAATAATTGGTCATGATATGTAAATTAGATTTAATTAATATGCATACTTTTAGTTAGATTGATAAAAGTATACATGTCTAATAATCACTAATCTAATATTTGTGTTTTATTATCTTATTTGATCACCTAATTAATATGAGTATTAATTTGATGGTAGAATAGTATAGTTAGCACGTAATTGTTAACATATATATTTGAACGTAGTAACTATGTTGATTAATGAAATTCCCCGAAAATTTCTAATTTTATAAATTACATTTAAATGATATTTATTATAAGAATTATTTAAATAAATTATTTTTAAATTGAATTAATTAGGGAAAATTAAGAAGAAATTTATAAGTATTTTTATTAGAAAAGAATTTGGGTATTTTAGCTAATTAAGCATTTTATTTTGAAAATAAATTAAACAAATTATTTTATTTAAAATAAGAAGGAGAAAATAGTTTCAAATTAATATTAATTTTATAAATAATTTAATTAGAGAAAATTAAGATGTTTTGCTAATTAAAAAGGAATTTATGGAAAATCTTTTAAAAATCCTAATTTAGCCTAAAATAGGATTTAAATATTATCTTATTCAAATATTATTATTTTTAAATATCCCAAATATTTTAATTAATTTAAATACTCAACATAATTATTTTTCTCTTGTCCTTTTTCCTTTTTCTTTCTTCCTTTTTCTTTTTCTTTCTTTCCTTCCTCCCCTCCCCCGATTTGGGCCTGGCGAGGCCCAGTTTTTTTCTTCCTTTCCTTCGGCCCAGCCGCGCAGCTGCCCCGTTCTGGCTCGCTTCTCAACGGTGCGTTTTATCAGTTATTCCGCCCTACACTCCGCGTTTCATTTAACGCACCCTCGTCATGCCGAACCGCCCGGTCCTCCCTTCTTTTCTTTCTTTTCCTTCGCCGACCGCCCGACCCAACCTTATCTTCTTCCTCTTCGCCCCTGCCAGCCCCACGTCTACCAGCACCTGCACCGCCGCTCACCCCTTGGTTTTTCGCCGCCGGTTACGGTCATTTTGACCGGCGATTTTTATTCCTATCTCTTCCCTTGAATCGCCGACCCTCTTGACCCAACCAAATCTCCCTCTTCTCGCGCCATCCTCTCTCTCTCTCTCTTGCGCACACCCATGCCCATTTTGATGCTGCCGGCTAACCCTCGCCTCCGGTAAGCCCGAACCCTACTTCCTTATCCCCTCACCGACCTAAATAACCCTAACCTCTCCTCTAACTCTATAAATACCCTCACAATATACCCTGGTTCGAGTTTGGATTTCCTAACCCAGAAATCCTTCCTTGTTGCCGCCACTCCTTTAGACGCCTCGTCCTCTGCCTACCGTCAACTTCGCCGCCCGTTCTGGCCACCCATGTCATACTTACACGGCCCTTTAGCTAACCAAATCTACCTCACCCTTCGATTCTTCCTACACAAGCCGCCCCAGCTGTGCGAAGTTCCCATCCCGATCAACCCTGTTTTCTGCCCCGCCACCCTTCGCGCCGCCCTTAGCCACCTCCTCCGCCGCTAAGGCCGCTTCTTTCACCTCCCAAAATGTTCTGCAGACCCTGCCCTACCTTCCCCTACCTTTAGTTTCCTTTTTCTCCCTCTCCTCCTCTTTCTTTCTCCTTCTCCTCCTTCGGCCACCACCATCACCGCCATGCGCCACCACCTTTGGCTGTACCGCCACCTTCATTCTGTCCCTCTCCTTCTGGGGAACTCAAAACACCCCAGCTCCCATTTTAATTATTCCTATCTTATTCCTAGCATGCAACTTTCCCCTCTTTCTTTCGTCTTTCCGGCCACCGCCGCCACCTCCGTGCTCCACCGCCAGTGCCGCCTATCCCCACCAACATTTGGTTGAACCCTAGACCCTCTCAGCTATTTTCCCTATTTTTATAACCCTTAAATTATTTTATTTCAATTATTTACATATAAATACTACTATTATTATTCTTAATATTTATATTTTAATATGCATTATTATTATTATTATTAGTATTAATATTTTTATTATTATTTATGTAGAGGGCTGAAGCCTAATATATTTTAATTCGATTTTATTATTATTCTTCTTATCAATTCTATATTTACTATTATTAATATTAAAATGTTATAAGCATAATAATAATTATTATTTTCTATTTCGAATTTCCCTTATTCTTATTCCATCATTATTAATACAAATATTTTAACATTAGTGTTGTTATTAATTTTACTATTATCATCATCATCATCATCATTATTATTATTATTATTATTATTATTATTATTATTATTTTGGTAAAGTGTCTGAAGCCCTTATTTCACTTTATTTTTGAGTAATGCCTTTTTATTATTATTTCTACTATTTTTATTAATCTTATTAATATTAATATTGATATTATTTTTGTAATTTTGTTATTATTAGTTTATCCAAAAGCCTAGTCTAATATTACGTTAGTTTTTAATATTATTTTGATAGGAGAGAGTCTAATTTTAGCTCTTATTTCATAATAGGTAAAACCAGTCAAACCTTAAGGAGGCGTAGGAGCGTGCTCCAAGACCGATGTCATTTTAGGTAAGGAGTGCTAAGGCCTTTTATGTGCTTATGTATATTATGTGTTTCGCATGTTATGTATCTAATGTTTATTATAATTAAATATTTTATATGTGGTATGACGTGGAGTTAAAGTATGTTGTGCATGGTATGTGTATTATTTATGTATGATGATATGTGTTGTGTATGTGAGGATGTCGATGTGGTTTATATGGGAGAAAGGATGAAAAGGGGGATGGGGAAAGAAGTTGACTAAGCGAAGTGAGTTGACCTAATTTTATGGTTTTATAAGTAATAATCTGATTTATGGTTTTATGTGGAGGAGTATAATTTATGATTTTATGCGGAGAATATAATATATGGTTTTATTTGGGAGAATTTAATTTATGATGATAATTGGGAGAATCTAATTTATGATGTTATATGGGAGAATCGAATTTATGGTTTGTTTGGGAGAATCTAGTTTATGATATTATTTGGGAGAATGTAATTTATGATATTATAGGGGAGAATCTAATTTATGATTTGATTGGGAAAATATAATTTATGATTTGTTTGGGGAATCCAATTTATGGTTTTTCTTGGGAGGTTCTAATTTATGATTTTATGTGGAAGAATCTAACTTATGGTTTTGTATAGAAGAATCTAATTTGTGGTTATGAAAGGGGAGAATCTAATCAATTGTAGTATGAGGAAAAATCTTTGGGTTTTATATGATTTGAATCTTTGGGTTGGTATGGTTTGAATTTAGGGTTTGGTAAGGATGATTCTTTGGTTTTGTGAGGATTGAATGTAAGGTTGGTATGGATGAATCTTTATGGTTTGAACTTAGGGTTTGGCATGGAAGAATCTTTATGTTTTGAATTTAGAGTTGGTATGGACAAATCTTTGGGTCTTATATGGTTTGAATTTAGGGTTTCGTATGACGGACTCTAGGGTTTGCCTGGTGGTATTAATGGATGTAAGTTGGTATTAGGGTTTGTATGATAATATTAAGGTTTGTATGGTGGTAATTATAGTTGTATGGTGGTATTAGGATTTACATGGTGACATTGATGGTTGTATGGTGGTATTAGGGTTGGCATGGTTGAATTTAGGGTTTCACGTGGAATTTTAGGGTTTGTATGAAGAAGTTCGAAGGTTTGCATGGGGAGGTTAATGTCTGCATGGGTATGAAATTTATGTGTGGAAAGTGGATTTGGGATGTAACGAACGTAATGTAAGTGTTGTTTGGGCGTTTAAACACTTTGGGTGAAAGATAGTACGTAGAGCATTATCCGGGTACGTAGGAGACTGAGCTAGGGTTTGGAGTGGTTAATTATGGTTTGTGGTGGTTGATTAGGGTTTGGTGTGGCTGCTTAGGGTTTTTGTTGTATCATGTGTTTTTGATGATTAAGGTGTAATTATGGGAATGGAATCGATAATTTGTGATGTGTGGAGGGTTAAAATAATTTGGGTGATGTGAGGTGGAGTAAGAGGAGATGTTAAAGCCTAAATTAGGGTTTCGGGATAAAACCCTAGAGTGAGATGTGAAGTAGAATTGGAGGATAAGTGTAAAGGGAGCGATTCATGCATGTCTAGGGTTTGGTGGTAGCACATGTGTGCTTGGTGAATAAAGTATGATGATGAATATGGAATTTATGATTTATGATTCGTGCATGTCCATGGTGAAAGCCTTTGAATAAAATATTTAAGACACTAATTACTTAAAGTGGAAGATATTGAGACGGGACCAGCCGATCCACCGGTCAGTAATAGTGGTTAGGGTTTTACCCTATGTGCGACCGATCCACCGGTTAAAATAGTGGTTAGGGTTTTACCCTATTGTGACCGATCCACCGGTAATAATAGTGGTTAGGACATGAGGTCCTATTATGACCGGCCCACCGGTTATAATAGTGGGGGATCCTGATCTCAATAAAAATGAACCAGAGTTTTGCTAAGGCAAATAAAAGACACTAATTACTTATAGTGGAACACCATGCGAAAAGGAACCGAACCGATCCACCGGTTAGGAATAGTGGTTAGGGTTTCTACCCTATATGTGACCGATCCACCGGTAATAATAGTGGTTAGGGCTTGATGCTCTATTGTGACCGGCCCACCGGTTATAATAGTGGGGTGTTCCTATGCTCGCATGGATTGAAAAAGGCATGGTGTGAATTGAACCCTGATAAGAGATTAATGAAATGATTAATCTGGACTACAATTGGGCCTGTGTACATTTACCCGGTTGATCATATGCATTTATGAATGTACTCTTTTACGTCCTGCATGATTTATGTATTTATGTGTTGACCTTAGTGATCAAGTCACCTTACTCAGTACTGGACCCGTACTGATACTACCTTGGTTGATGGGTCTTGTGATGATCCACTGATGGTGGGGAGCAGAGCTCTTGTGCAGGTTTAAGATCAGAGACTGTTTTGGGGTGGCAGGCCTGACTTGAGTGAGTAGGCAATCCGGAATTTGACCCATCGGGTTTTATCTTGTTTAAATGTATTTCTATTTGGAAGTTACAAGTGTTATTTGAAACTTCAAGGGTATTGTAATTAACTCTTAATTTCTCGTACTCTGATTTTGTTGTATGATCTTTCGAATCCTTTTATGAATCGTTAATTTGAATTTAACGTAAATCTTTTCTTTAGCCTTAGCACTTAGTACTGGAACGGTTGGAGAGAACCGGTCTGGTACTAAGTGTGGCGGTAACATTCCCAGAATTCACAGGTTTTAAGTGTTTATATCTTAATTGCTTCCGTTTTAAAAAAAAATTAGTGAATTCTGGGGTGTTACAATTAATTTCTATAACAAATATGTTAATTCATTCTAGTTTATTAACTTTTAAGATTACATAATTCAAGCTGATCATAACTATAGTTCTAATTCATTACCCCATAATATTTAATGCTACCATTAATTGAATCTAGAGATATTATCCTTATTTATTTATTAGGTAAACAATAATTCATAAGTTTACATTAATTTATTTGCTTAAGAGGGTTCTAGGAATTAGATGTGTGCAATATTCATTAGGTTACCATAAAAAATACTACACGACCATATCAATTGATGATCGATTGATATCTCTATACCGAATATGTCATTTGATCCCTATTATCTCATCATTATGTGGTGGAAGTAGGAAAATTAGGAGGAGTTATGGTGGTGGAGGAAATGGAGGGGGATGGGGCATTCGAGTGGAGGTGGTGGAGGCAGGGTGAGGTGTCAAAGGGAGGAGAAGAATGCAAGGCTGTAGGAGGTTACTAGGGAATCTGCTTGGGGTTGTTCAGGGAGGCGGAAAAGTGGAGGAGCTTGCAACTTTGAGTGGAGGGAGTGGCAACAATAAATACTGTTGTTGCCTTAGATAGGGTTACAATGATGGTGAATGGTGGTAGGAGGCAGGGATTGGTAGGAAGTGCCATAGGGTAGGAATAAATGGAAGATAGAGTAGCAAAGGAGGAGGAAGATGGAGGGAAGGAAGGAAAAGGGGGGTAGCTAATAGTGTAGGCTGGGTTGGTGATGGAGGCGATGGGTGTTACTGTAAGTGGTGGTGTTAAGGAAAAAAAGGGGTGGGGGAAGAAGAAGAAAGAAGGGAAGGAAGGTTGGGGGAGATACGTAGAGCATGAGAGAGAAGAGAATAAGGGAAGAATAATAAGAAGAGGAGGAGGATGAGGAGGAGGAGGAGAGGGGGAACCTTAGGCATGCGATGGGGTAGGTGGGAGTGCATACAAAGGGGAAAGTAGGACAAGGGTTGTAGGGCTAGCCGGTGCAGGCAGAGAGGAGAGAGGGGGTTATAGAGGCCATAAAATGAAATAAAGGGACATGAGGAGGGAGGTAGCACATATGATGTTTGGTTGGGAAGGGAAATATGGCAGAGGAGGCATGCACAGGTGTAGGTACGCTACGCGTAGAGGGAGAAGAAGACAAGAGAGCAGGGGAGCTTGGGGCATGTTTGGTGTAGAAGGTAAATACGGGGAATGAGGAAAAGAAATGAGGCTAGGTTGGGCTACACGGGAAAGAAAAAGGAAAGAGAAGGAAGAAGAAAGAAAGAAAGATGTGCTAACTTAGGAGAGAAAAAAGAAAGAAAGGGGGGATGGGCTATCCTGAGAGAGAAAAAACAAGGGAGAAGAAAAAGAAAAATAAAAAGGAAGAATAAGGAAAAAGGAAAAAGGAACAGAAGAAAAAGAAAAGGAAAATAGATTAATGGTTAGGGTTAAAATTTAGATTAAATTTAATTTATTAGGATAATATTATATCACTTTATTAAATAATTGGGGTATCTAATTATAAAAATAAATTTTGGTAAAATTATGGTTTTAAGGATTATTTAAATAAAAAGAGTAAGATAAAATAATTATATTAATTTATTAAATAATTTATATAGGGTTGTAAGTCAAAGGTTGACAAAAATAATTAAATCAATAACTAAAGATTAAATTTTCCAGATAAAAGGTTCAACATTCTAATTTAAGGTTATAAAAATTTAGAGTATTATAGGATGCTTATATGAAACCCATGTGCACACATGCATAAAACAGTGGTGTAGGGAACTAGAACCCTAAAAGGTATAACCCTAACCTTTAGGGTTAGGTCTCAAGCTACCCAAATAACCTTAGGACAAATGGTTGTCTTAGGGAAACTCTAAGGAGAGATTGACATAGGCCCACACACACATAGTAGGGTGAACTTTCCTTCTCCTTTAATAAGTTGACACTTCTTTTCCTCAATTACCTTATTTTGTTTCCTAACTCGCCCAAAGGCTAAGAGTCACACTCCATATACTCAAAGACTAATTGTTGGCATATTACTCGATCTTGATTCCCACAAAGTTGCTTAGGATAAGAAACAAATTAAGTTTAGGGGAGTTGATAACACTTAGGGAGTGCATGTTTTAACCCCCCATAAGGATGCATTTTTTATGTGTTTTTGATAATCTTAAGGTTATAGGGTACATATACTTGCTAACTTATCCCACCTTAAAAGGCCAAAACATTTGATTAAGGGAGAAATATGAATTTGCATCCTAAATAACCTCAACTTATTGTTTTGTGGCCTACTCATGATTATTTTTGTATTGTAGGGGAAAAATAACTTAATGTCTTTAGGGTGTTTTATATGGTGACAAAACATGGCATGTTAATGCAACAAATAATGATGGCACACTCTATAGGAAAAGCCAATGCACCAGGTCATTGAATGATCTGGTATCATTATCAAGTACACATAGATAAGAATAAAACCAAGTTAACAATGGAAGAAAGTAAATATTCGCTTTTGTCTTATAGCTTTAACAAAATCATATATTTTACTATAAAAATGCCACATTTTCCCTTAACCTCCAAACCTATGTTCTATTTAAGTAGGCTAATATCGAGTGTGGAGAAAAGAGATAGATGTAGGGCATGACAATTGAAAAAGGAGCACAAATAAAGAATGTGCAGAATAAACAAATTCATGGAGGAGGAAGAAGAATAAATCAAGCTAAAGCGAAGTGTTCCTAATTATTTATTCCCTCTTTTCCTTCTATCTCTCCCTCCCTTACCTCTCTCCCTCCCCTATTAAATTTGTATTCTATTTTGCTATTATGTAGTTTAACATGATTTGAATACATTTGTGGGGAGGATTGATTAGATCTTGATGTTTTTATTAGGATTGTAAATAAATAGAGCTGCTCGACTCATTTAACAAACTAGATGAGTCTAGCTTGAGTATGAAAATTTTGGGCTCGAGCTTGTTTACATTTCCAAAGCTCTTGATCTCATCTTATTTACCACAAAAGCTCATGAGTTGACTCAAAATGACTCATTAAAAGCTTGACATGCCTATAAATGAATCAAGCCTGAGCCTTATTTTTTGGCTTGTTTATTAAATGAGTTGAGGTTGAGCCCACCTTGGCTAGGCTCATTTACAACCCTAGTTATAATAATTTAATGTTATAACATTTTTCATGTTTAATAGGTATTTTATTTTTATGTGCTACATGTTTATGTGTATCGATGTAGTACCCCATTGCTTGTAACCCCTAATCAACTATATACTTTTGACTTTATTTGTTATGTGAACTTGATCATGGAAATAATAGGTGGATGAAATGTCTTTGATGTGTTAATTATGTGTATTTAGGTTGGCTATTAGAGTCTAATAATTAATTTATGTCTTAACTTTGTCCATTATCTTGGTAATTATCTTTTTACTATACCCCTCACCACTCTCTTACACTTTGTACTTACATTCAACCCTTCATTCAAGTGTTGGTGAAGTAACCTTTGATCAATTGTTTCCCCTTGCCTCCTAAATGATTTTTGACTAACACCACTCCATATGCTCCATTCCCCCTAAATTTTCATTATTCAACCATTTGGTGCCAGAACTCTCTCCTTTCTCCTCCCCTTTTCCTTGAATTTTACCTAAGTGTTAAGAGCTCCCCTCTTTTTCTTCTAGCTTTAGAAAAATTAAACCATTTCCATCTTTTGTCTCCATTTTTGTTTTGTTTTTCTTTCTCTTTCTCTAGTCCTTTATCTAGCCCTATTATATTTGTCTAAGGCTGTTAGATTTAAGAGAATCTGAAGTGATTACCGTCTTCTTTTTCTCTCTTATGCACAAAACCCTCCTTTGCAACTCTTTCCTTTTGCTTAATTTTTTATGATATTTTCAATCAATATGTTGATACCATTCCATTGGTTGTGAATAGTGGGGTCTCTAATCTCAACATAACTAAGTAATTGGAATGGTTGTGATCACTTATTTAATTTGTATATGGTTAAGAGTAATGGTATATTGAGAATGTCATTTGAGTGATGGTTATGATATGGCATGGTTATTGTTCTTGCTATTGCATGTGTTATTAATTATGCTTATACCATGTTTTTCCTTTTATGATACATTATATGTGCTCCATGTAACCTTTGCATGCTAAGTATTGTATAATGGTTTTCTCATTACCATTGTACTATTAGATTTAATTTTATATTCCTTTGCTTATTCAGTGAATAACTATGACTTTGCAAGGATATTTTGATGGTACTAGTTGATTCAATTATTTCATTGTGTTTCTTGCAATGATTGTTAATCGAGTTGATCTAGAGTAGTGTTATCTAGAATATCTTTCTCTTTAGGCTTTTATGTTCTATATTTTCATTACACATGCCATCTTCTCTCTATTTTGTGTTTTGTATCATTATGGGATCAAGTTTTTTGCACATCTAATTCCTAGGTACAGTTACTTTTCCCTTTCATCTAACGTATATTTAGTATAGGTAGTTCCTCTTTCATGTTGGATGTAGCGTAAACCTCTACATTTTATCATTTTAATTTTTTTAACTAATTTTAAAGAAAAAAATTAGTCTATAAACTTTGGGGGAGTTAAATATGTTAAATTTAGGTTGGAGGGTAATGATTCACCTTGTGTATTAGTATGACTAATATACTTTATACGTCTCTGAGTTATATGGTTGGGAGGGGAATGTATTGCTTATGTGTGCTAGTATGACTAGAGTATCTTATATGTCTTTGATCTATCTCTTATATCCCCTCAAGTAAAGTAAATAAAAGGAGAAGTAATGTGTTAATGGCCTTTGGTATGATTTGGACTACTAGTTCAGTAGTTTCCTTCATACTTTAACCATAGTATTTGGATTATGGGTTATAGCCATCTAGTGCGATTCCTTTAAGGTTTATTTGGTTTGGTTTGATGGTTAGGATGGAGGGTAAGTTTCCTTGTGTTTTGGTTCGACTAGTGTACTTTATACATCTTTGGATTATCTTTTCTTCCCTTTGGTTTAGTTGGTAGTTTCCCTAGTGCACTACCTTGATGGTTATGAGTTATGCCAAGCTTGTTTTAGATATGGTTATGATAAGATCATGGAATAGTTGTAGATTTATTAAGCAAGATGCCATGATGAGTATGTAATCTATGTTAATGCATGTGTTATGACATGATTATTGTAATTAGTAATCACATATATGCTATGACTCATACCATGATTTTATGATGAAACCTTCTATATGCTCCATATAACATTTGCATGATTAGTGTTATGTGGTGGGTTTACTAAGTACCATTGTACTAATGAGTTTTATTTTATAATCCCCTACCTATTCAATAGGAAGCCTTAACCTTGTAGGTTTTGTTGATAGTGGTAATATCTTATGTTGGGTCAGAGTGCCTATTTAGGGTTATTTGGTGTCTTTATTTAGATTGTATTTTGTTGCTTTTTTTGGTCCCTTTTGGGACATCAAATATTAAGTGTTGGTTTTTAAAGTTTCTAACATGTATTCAAAGTTTCTATTCCATTTCTATTTAGTTGTTGCAGGTTTTTACCTTGGCTTTGGATTAAGTGTTGAACACACTTAACCTTCATGACTAAGTTTTTTTGGCTTTACAACCAACACGAGTTTGGTATCGGTCATATCTCGCTCTATGTTAGTTGTAGTATAACACCCAATAATTTGGATAATTACTTTTTCTAAAAAGAAAATTTTAAGTACTAAATTTAGGAGTTATAGTTGAACGTTGGCCACATTGGGAACTTGCAAAGTTTGACTAGGATTAATAGGGATGTTCATGTCACAATAGTGTCCTTTAAGGCATAGAGATGTTTTTAGGCCTTGTTATTAACACTAGGAAACACATCGTGTGATATTGCTAGGGCATTTGTGTCGAGATAATAATAACTTTAGAGTATGCTTCACCCTGAATATAACCTAGTGAGAAGAGGAGTGTTGGTACATGGTAAGGCATGGCATGCTATAGTGTGTAGATATGGTTGTAAATGAGAAAAGGTGAACACTTCTAGGCTTGGCATAGCTCATTTAACTAAACAAAGAAAACCAACTAAGCTTTTGACAAGACTAGCTAATCCAATCTCAAAATGAGCCGATCCAAACTTTTTTGGCCTTGGGATTAGCTTATTTAATAAATGAGTATAAAAGTGAGGCTCAAGATTGTCTCATTTAACTAAATAAATGAGCAGAACTGAGATTTTAGGGAGCTAAGCCAAGTAGCATGCGAGTCGGCTCAACTCTTTTACATCCCTATATGTAGAGTATTGCAAAATTAAATGAAATGAGAGTCCCATACTCACAATTATTAATTATGATAGTTTCATTCCCTACCAATGTGTCTACATTCCCTTTGTTGATAGAATTCATAATAACCTACTTATTTGTTAGTAGTGTTCAACATGTTAGTAGATAGGACTTGAGAATATACTGTGATATTTATTCTCGACCTTATAGTGTGATCTTACCTTGAGACTATGGTTTCTCCTATTCTTCATTGGAAAATAACTTGCTCACTCTCTATAACTTGGATTAACTGCATATACTTGTGCATAGTGTGGTGCATATTTCCATACCTTATAGTATACAGCAACCCACATCACATTATATGGGAATGCTAAATATTTTCCATAACACCCTTGACCAAGGGATATGTAGATTTTTCTTTGACCATAAGAAGAATGGAAGACCATAAGACTATTAAATCAATGTTATCCATCAACTTACAATACCACCCTTAGCAAGTTAACTCCAAACAAGTTGAAGGCTAGTGTGTTTATGGATGGTTTACCGATGAGGTTCCCTATAGGAGACTTATGGGGTGAAATGTGTGGGATTGGGGATCAAACTTGAGCTAGGTAGTGCTATGTATGGAACACTAAGCTTGAGAGAGTATGCTAATAGAAGATGTAGAGTCACTATAGGAGATTCCTTATGTGGATTCAACTACTGAAATAGAAGAAGTGTTTTTAGCTCAAGACATTACTTAACCTATCAATGTTAGAAATCACCCAAAAGCACCAAGAGAGATAGGTTAATAGAATTCCTTAAGAATAATGATGATGTATTTACTTAGTTGATAACTGACCTATAAGGTATTTTGAGAGAAGTTATAGAGCACTAATTAGATATTGCCCAAGAGAAACAATTGGTGAAGCAAAAGAAGAGGGAAATGGGTCTCAAGAAAAGAAAAGACATAAGGGATGAGGTGAAAAAGCTTCCAGACTATGGGTTTATAACAAAAGTTAAGTATATAGAGTAGATTGACAACTCAATGTTGGTTAAAAAATCTAATGGAAAATAGAGAATGTGCATTGACTTTACATATCTAAATAATAATCCCCTAAAGGGAAAACACCCCTATTTAGATCCAACTAGATAATTAATTCAATAATGGGTCATGAATACCTCAATTTTATGAATGCTTTATTATAATATCACTAGGTCCATATGGTAAAAGTTTTAGACATATGTGGAAAACATGACCATGAAGAGTAATCCAGTGTCGAATCATGTAGTTGACCTAGAAGATGTCTATCTAACCCTTCAAAAGCACAAAATGAAGCTCAATCTAACAAAATTTTCATTTGGGGTAGGGATAGTTAAATTTCTCAATTTATGGTGTCCAACTAAGGATAGATATTAACCTGGATAAAGTGCCAACCATTATTAATATGCAACCTCTGACTAACAAGGCTAATCTATAAAAACTCATAGGAAATTTATCTATCATGCGTATATTATTATCTCATGGATCTAATAAAAGTCACCCACTCTTCAAGGCCCTTAGGGGGAAGGAAGACTTTTGTTGGACACATGAATGCTGCTAGGTTTTTAAAGAGTTAAAGTCCCATCTAGCTTGGATACCTACATTAATAACACATACACTAGGGGAGGCACGTTTAATCTACTTAGTAACTAACTCATAGGACATATTGGTGGTGTTAGTACATGAAATTAAGGTATCTATAGGCTCAAAAAAAGGGAATTGAAAAGTCTATATACATAGTCAATACGATCCTCTTAGGGTCGAAGGAGAGATACCCAAACATAAAGAAGTTCACATATGCTTTAGTAATTCCTTTGAGGAAGTTGAAGCTGTATTTTGATTCCTATTCCATTTGCATTATGATGATTTTGTCACTAAGAACCATACTCCATTAGCATGATAATGTAGGACAAATCATTCAATGGGTGGTTGAGCTAATCATATTCGACATCCATTATTAGCCTAGGCTAACCATAAAAGAATAGGCATTGGCTTATTGATCTCACAAATCATCAAGCTCTTTATAATTGGTCTCTTTATTATTTGAAGAAAATAAATAAATTTAGTTAAAATCTTCTAAGGTTACCAATAAATTTCTATTCTTTACCAACTTAGCAAGCCTTTTTGTAGCCATTGAGTACCTATAATTAAATTATGATCATTGTTCACAAGAAAGGTTGTATTCAAATTTGATGCTCTATAGATACTCATCTTTATCTTTATAGAAAAAATTTCTATCTTCTACTTGAGTTGTATATTTATGGATGCATTATTTACATTCTTCTCCAGCTTAAGTAGCTCATTCCTCAATTGTAATATCCTAGATTTTAATCTACCTTAAATTCAAGTAATTTATATTATTCTTCCTAATCCTTTAGTCCTAATTTTAAGGCTAAATCTAAAATTTGGCACCATTTTCCCCTTTTCCTTATTTTCTTTTCTTCCCTCTTCCTTTCCCTCATTCCCGTTTGATTTATCCCCTACCACTACACCTAGTTTGTTTTGGTTAGATAAAAAAAACACTTAGCGAAGCCCAGACCCATACTCAATCTCCCTCTTCCTTTTTCATCAAAAAATATGCACTCCAATTTCCCATCCCAAATTTTCTCCCAAGGTTTCCTACGCACCAGCTCAGTCCTAACCTTACATCCTCGCTTCTCATAGCATCCTTCCCTAACTCAACAAGCCTTATAAACCTCTCTCTTTCTAGCAGCCATTTATTATAAGACAACAAAAAATCCTTCCTTCTTCTTTGAATTTTCTCATTCTGTAATACCTTGCTCCAGTTTTTTTCCCCCACCAATTTCTAAGAAAATTTTCTAGCCACCATCCTATAGACCATCATTGTTAATATCTCTGTTGTACTTTGTATCTCACCCAACCAAGCAACACCCAACCTCTTATATCTCTACTTTATTGTTGGTTGTTCATCCATCGTAACCTTTACCATCATTTTGGCTTAGTTGCCTCAATCGTTGTGCTTTTCCTTTCTCTTAGCTCAGTTTTGTTATTCCTTTTGTTATAGTATATTGTTGCTAAGCAAGTTGAACTCGCCAATCAAGTGAAATCATTGAGTTTGTAGGCTCACCAAGTGGGTCAACTCACCAAGCATATGAATTTCTCCCTCAGTCTTAGTTATCTTGATAAGGGAGTTCATTATTTACTCTCTGTTAACTCTTGACCAAGAGTGTTTTTACTGTCCTTTTCTCTCCCCTCAGCCCTCAACCTTGCTAATTCCTTCCCCTTGGTCTTTGTTAGTTTCCACCCCTTGACAATCATACTGGTTCCATTCGTTATTATATATCAACACCCTCAATTTCTCCTTCCCTTACCTCTTTCTCCTCTTTACTTATTATTCTTCATTCATTTTCACTAAATTATAACCTTGATATATTCCTGGTTTTTAGGTGTTTCCTTAACGACCATGGAGGAAGAGGCTTAGAAACTAGTGATATATTAGGTAAGAATACATGTCTTAGTTTGGGGTTTTTGGTGCTATATGTATATTTTTATGTAATTTACTGCTTAGTTTTATTATATTTTGTAACTCATGTTGTTTATATCCTTTGATGATATTGATGTATTTTATTATGGAAAAGTGAGTACTATGTGAAAGCATGAGCTTATGTGATATTTCTTGTTAGAAGCTTTGTCTTTAAACCCTAGAATATTATCATGCTCCATTGTTTTAATTGTGTTATGATAATAGGTTATGAATATGGATAATTATTATCATGATTATATATATTGAAATTTAGAAGTTAATAATGTTAGGACGCATAAGGTTTTTTAGAAAATTAGATGTTGTAACTATCTTAAAGGTATTTGAGAGATTTCATGATATTATGGAATAATGAATATGGCATGGTAATTGTTGAGGATTTTTTAATTAAATTCATATGTAATATGATTAAGTGTAGGTTGAGTAGAGTAAAATTTATCCTAGGAGAAACTTTGGGAATCTTAAGTAAGATAATGATATTTTGGTTGATATGGATTAAATATGGAATCTTGGTATTACAAAATTGATGCAGACTTTAAACTATGATAAGTATATTATGTGAAATACTTGGAATAATTATGAGGAACAAAAATATAATGAAATGAAGGAAAAAACTACTTAAATTAGGAATAATAATCCTAGAGGCCAACTTATTATCACTTGTCTTAAATGTTGGAATTAGACATTTAATTTTGACCCTATTGTCAAGAACAATGTATTAGGAAAGTGTACTAAATTTTCTGATTATATGACTCATGTGGATGAAGTTACCTTTATCTTGTGAAATTAGGATTTCGTAGGGGTATGGTGGCTATTTCCCTTAATGGTTGACCCAAACCACTTCAGGTTGTGTTGTATGTGCCTTGTATATTTATGATAAGATTGCATGATGATTTTGAGATAATAAATAGTTGAACAAGACATTAATACTTAAAGTGAAATAACATATGAGTCAGGACCAATTTTTACCGATCCTTTCCATTGGATTAGAATAGTGTCCAAGAGCTTTATACCTAAGGAGTTTTATCAATTAGTTCTACCGGATGAGAATAGTGGCCAGATGCATTATGCTCAAGGATTTTTGCCAATGCATTCTACCAGATGAGAATAGTATCTAGGTGCGTTATGCCTTGGGGATTTTATTGATCTATTCCACCATATGATAATAGTGGTAAGGCACATTATAACTTGAAAGTGTTACTAATTCATTCAATTAGATGAGAATATTAGCTGTTTTAGTTTTTCCTTGGGAGTGGTACCTCTCCGTTCCACTAAAAGATAGTATTGGGATATCTAAACCCAACAAAATAAGTAAATGGCTTGTAAGCATAGCTAATAATGGAACTTTAGATTAGTTTTTCTCTTGCATCATTTCATGATATAATTAATATGCATAATCAGTCTTTCCATATGACCTTATATGTGCCTTTTTCTCCTTTACTTTGACTGTATTGTTACCTTATTCAGTACATAGCATACTGATTTTTTATGGGTATTGCTCATTCACGAGTAGTTGACCTATATTTTGTGATGTAGGTCATAGAGTATTGTTTGATGAATTTTCTTCTTATGATGCATTACCCTTGAAGGAGTGATTTACATTTATTGGGGTTTAGATCTATAGCTAATTGATAAGTGTGACTTTTGCATCTTATTCCTAAGGTTTATAAGAGTTTTTACCTCTAATTTCAGTTGGAATTCTCCCTTTTTGTTCTTGTTACTACCTTTGTATTGTGAAAATTTGCAGGGTCTCAAGCAACAAAAAAAATATGAAGGATGGAAAAAATAATAAGCTTAAAGGGATAAGAAAGGATAAAAAAGGAGCAAAGAGGAGCAAAAGTTAAAGCGGAAAGAGATTTAGAGCTAAAATGTAAATTCAGGAATAAAATGAAAGCAAGAATGAATATTTAAAGTATATGGGCTTGAAAGAAGTGGAATTTAGACCAGAAAGTCTTAATTTGGAGAATCTTTCAACATAAAAGTTGTATATCTTTTTAATATCTTTCCAACGCATCTAAAATCAGCTTAATCAGAGTTATAATGAAAAAGGTATGGTCAAAATACGCATCATTGTCAAAGCTAACACGGGAAGCCCATCTTTATCAATACCCTAGGGATCCAAGAGATGGTAATATAAATACTCTCATTCTAATATCTTGAGGCAGCCTCCACTCCCTCTCTTTTGTCTCTTCTCCATCCTCTTCCCCAATTCATCAAGATCTCTCTTGTAAATTAGTGACCTAGGTTCAAGGAGTTAAATTTTTGCAAGAATTTGTGAATATCAAGGGTATTATCTAATGATCTTTTCTATATCTATGGAATCTCTTGTTGTTTTTAATATTCTTGCTATGAATTTTATGGGATAGATCTTGTGCTAAGGTGAAGGGGAATTTTCTTCGATCCTAATGTGTTGAATTATTGCATCCTTTTTTATTCAATTCATAATCTATGTGTTATGTTATTGATTGATTGACGGATTTATGAACCACAATCGGGTTTTGATTTTTGATGTGGGAAATACCGGTGAGATCGAGAGATAATCTAGTATTAGACCCAATAGCAGAATGGGATATTAAATTATAGGTCAAGAGACGATAAATTTGACCTCTACAACAATAAAGGAGGAAACTTTATGGACTTTAATGCATTAAATTCTATAAGGCTCTAAGCTAGAGATAGTTAGGACCATAGATATGTAATAGGGTGGTTGTGGCTTGAGAAAGCACAACACTTTCTATCCTTGTTGGCATGATTGATTATGATTGTTGAATTATTTTGTGATGTGATATTCGATTACATGTGAGGATCGGGGGCGATGAACTAGAACCTTAGCTCTTATATCTATTTGAGTCACTTGAGTGCTATTTTCCTTTATTTTTAGCTTAGTTAGTTATTTTTGCTTAAATTTTTTTATTTCATATCATCTCATAGTATAGACATAGCTAAGTTCTGTCATTGTCCTAATGGTCATTCACCAATCCCTGTGGGATCGACCTTGACTACTACTCTGACCCTGTGCACTTACGGGTAGGAACATGTCACTAATGTTATCCAGTACTTAATTTTTATCTGAATATCTTTTGGACTCTTAGTTCAAATGGATCCTTTTTCAATTTTCTTTTAGTTATTATGTACTTATAGTTAATCTCCAAAATATTATTATGTTTTATGAAAAGTTCATTCATTTTATGATTATCTTATTTTAAGTTCTAAATGTTTTACTTTGTATTCAATGTAAGGATGGTACAGTAAGCCAAATCTATGTCGAGTATGATGGTAATGCCCAACTATGATGACATTACACTTCTGTTAAAATAAAATTTTCAACAGTAAATTTTTAAGGTGTTACATCAACATTGATCCTTCCAACATTAACATAAACTAGTTGGTATTGGAAATTGAGACAAATAATCCAACTTTCTTCTAGCTTTTTGGGAAGTTCCTTAGATGCTCGTTGCAATATGTCATTCTTCTCGGCAAGTATCTTCTCCCTACAAGTTAGTATGTAAACCATGCCTTCTATTTGTTCTTCTTCAAAGACCAAGACGTGTTGTGAAAAAAAATAGTATTTTTAGTAGAAGAAGCATCCATAAAAAAAAATATAAGGACGTAGAAGATGAAACAAAGGGAAATAAATTATTAGACCTTGGATCTTCACAAAATTCATAAAGCTTAGTAGATGCCTTGCCAAAGCCTTGCACCTTGCAACTAATGGTTGCTCAAAATTTATAACTCAAGTTGTCATTCAACAATAAAGCACTAAGTAACCCCCGGGAGTGGGTTAGACACAAGAATAGGGTTGAAAGAAGTAAAAAGTAAGAAATTAGCTAAGAAAGAAGAAGAAAGATCATCAACACACGTACACATACATGCATGCAAAGACATATTTAATTTCTCCTACCTAACCATTTATTAGGCAACACATCTCCCAAAAATTGTAAGCAATCATGAAAAAATATAGGGAAGACCAACAACATCAATCACTCAAGAGACAGACTGGAAAATGTGATTGGTAAGAGAAACTAATCATATGTAACATTGTACATAAAGAATCGATAGAGGGAACATGCATGAAGGTTGTAAAATATGCAAGCTAGCTCAAGAGATTATTGGGATTGACTTGTTTTATTTATTTAGCTAAATGAGATGTGATCAAACATTATTTTAAAGCTCATTTATTAAATGAGTCGAGCTTGAGCATAAAAAAATTGGGCTCAAGCTCATTTACAATGCAAAAGCTTGAGAACTTGGTTAGTTTACCACAAAAGCTTACGAGTTGGCTCAACTCAGCTCATTAAAAGCTCGGCTTATTTATAAACAAAGTGATCTTATGCCTTATGTTTATCCTCATTTAATAAACAAGCCAAACCTGAGCCTACTCTGACCTGACTCGGTTTGACTTATTTATAGCCCTAACATGCATATTTCATCCCACTACAATTAAGAGAATTTGAATTTGGAAATGTTTCCTTGAAAGGATTTTGTTAAGGGCTCCCATTTTCTTTCTTGAATGCTCCAATTATTCCAAAAAAGGATCCTACACATAGGCGAGTCGCACTCAGTTTCACTTGATCAGACCACAAACCACTTAAGGACGACCCCAACTATTTTTTTCTTATTTTTTTATGGGAGTATATATGATGTTAGTCTCACACAAATCCACTTTTCATGTCTTTTTTATGATTTTATTTTGAAGAGAGTTGACGAGACAAGTTATATTTCTAATTTATACTTTAGGATACCCTTATATACAACAATAAAAAGCCTATAAAAACTCGCTTTTCCTACCATCCTTGGTATAATTTCTATAAATATGAGTTCCCTATTATGATTAAAGACACAATCTCTCTCTCTCTCTCTCTCTCTCTCTCTCTCTCTCTCTCTCTCTCTCTCTCTCTCTCTCTCTCTCTCTCTCTCTCTCTCTCTCTCTCTCTCTCTCGTTTACTTCCATTCATTTTTACACTACAACAAAAATCAAATGCTAAATTAGAATTTCATAATTCAAGTGAGGTTATATATATATATATATATATGCACATATTTTTCTTTTGAATTTATATTGAGACAAACTTGGTTTTGTATTCCTATTTTAAATTAGCTAATTCATCAAAATAGAGGTACAAAAACCAAATATCATCAAATTGAATACAACATATGTTGGTTTATAGAACTAAACTATTTGATCACTTACTAAATATATATAAAACTTGAAAATATAACTCATTTTTATAACTTCATCTTTTACAAATTAATTTCTAGAAAGAAAATTTTAGAAACCAAAATTCACTAGATTTGGTAATCAAATCTTGCTATTCAAATATTAGAAAAATAACCCTTGTTTATTGATAACTCTATGAAAGTATGAGCATGAAAGGATCTTCAAGAATGAACACACCGCCAAAAGTAATAGCCATAGCAAAAGGACTACTTAGAGTTGAAAGCGACCCAAATGTATAAATAAGAGAAAAAATTGGATACCAAGGAATCATTTCACTAATTTAGAGGATTAAAAGAGGATTATTATATAATTTTGACACTTGGGTCGACCATGCAAATCGAGGCAACCAATGCAAGACCAAGATCTATGAATAAAGAATGAATCAAAGTACTTTCATAATCTAGCACAACAAGATCAAACAACAATCATAATTTGAGAAGCTTGTCTCAAAAAGGAAGGTAAATTATCTTCGGTAGAGAAGAAATTAGAAGAATGAAGAAAAGGCCTATCATGATGTTATAGCTTAAATAAGAAACCTTAGTATTATATTTTCACTTACTCTGACAATATTTTCTTGCCTAGTTTTTAGTCATTCAAAGCTTGAAATTATGACAAGATAAATCTATTTTCTAGGTTTGAGGATGAACTCTTGGTGCATCATCTTTGGAATTAATGTTAGTTTTCTTCTGTTCCACTCAAAATTGTTCTACCTCTACTTCTACACAAACAATAATTTTTTTAATCCTTTTAGATAGTTCTAATCATTAATCATGAAAGTGTATTTAATTACAATGCATGAAGGTATGCATTTATTGGTGAGACATGTAACACCCCAAATTTTATAACTTAAAATTTTTATTTTACAAAATCTTAAAAAAATATTCATGGGTTTTTTCATCACATTCAATATAGATAAAGTACAAATAATACCTAAACTATATTAGGTGAAAGCCTAAAAAGTAACTCATATTTTAATATTAGGTGTAATTGTGCCTCTTGATCTAATATCAATATAATATTAAAAAAAAATTGGAACTAACTAACAAACAAAGATCAACAAGAATAAAAATGAATAATACACACTTGGGTACAAAAAGAGGATGCTAATATCCATATCTTAAAGTGAAGAAAACACCAACAAAGTGTAAATTGGATACCATATTCTAAACCCTCCAAATCAAAATCTTCAAAGACCTTGCCTTCAGCTAGGAAATCACACTACAACAAAATAAGGTTTTAATGACGATCAATAGATAGATATTAACACAAAGGTATTAAAAAAAAGTGAAAAATAATTTGAAGGTAGAACTTTAGATAATGATTTTGACAAGAAACCATCATAGAAGAAACTAGTTATATTATACGACAGAGTTTTAGATAATGGGTTTTTAAAGAACCATAATAAAAAAATGCAAGCTTTAATAATGGTTATTTATAAAACCATCATATAAAAGTCATAATGTAGCCTTCTTTTCTCCAGCTCATGTCATATCTATGTTTGTTCTCTCTCTCTCTCTCTCTCTCATGTAGTTCTCTCATAATTTTATTTAGTTTCATTGATCTAGCTCCAAAACTCAACCCTGACTTCATTTGCCCCCAAACTTTGAGTTATTTTGAGGTAAACCAGTGCAACTTTGTATCTAGCTCAAATTCTATTGTAATTTCATTGATGTCAATCAAACCCACCTCAACCCCAAAACCTAAATTATTATAATCCTCATCAACATATAAAGTCCGTTCTCCTTGTTTCTCCTAGACCAACAAGGGACCTAACTCAAATTCAAATGAACATTCAATGAAATGTCAGCTAGATCTTGACCCCTTCTATTAGGTCGATGTCAGTACAAGATTTCAAAATGACTCAATTCAATAACCTACACCATCATCTAACCCAATTTCTTAAGCTTGTGTAGGACGGTTTTGAGAATAATATTGTGCAAGATGACAATGGAATGAGAGTTAACATAATGTTTTAATTTTCTATAAGTAATAAGCAAAGCATATGCTATTTTTTAAAAATTTGAATATTAGTGCTAGACATCAGTCAACACTTTGCTGGTGTGATAGATGGGCTTTTGTGTCCCTAAATCTAAAACTTCTCAAACTAGGATGAAAGAAATAACCAACGCGGATGTTGAAAGGTGTAAGAACAATGTATCATCCTCCACTATAGTGGTTAGAGTTGGCAATCAATATAGATGAATTTTTAGATCGTCAAACACCCTCTAATAATCCTCCTTCCATTGAAAGTCATCATTTACTCTAAGATAAGGAAGAAAGGTAGGCTCCTATCAACCCCTCTAGATAGGAGCTTATGCAAGGCTTATAAATTTTATGTTAGTTACTAAATATATATTTTACCTATTGATGCTTTCATGTTCAGAACAATTTCCACCTATTTTAGGATTTACATCTATACCCCTATTGGGAACTAATAAACCCATAAACTTTTCAACGTAGACTCCAAAGACCTAGGTTTTTAGAATAGAGATTCTACCTATGATCAATTTGGAGGCTCAAAATTGTATTGTAGAATCAAAATTAGGACCATAAGATCCTACACAAACCATAAAAAAATAAAACTTATATATTTATATGTTATAAAATAATATATTTTAAGTTAAAAGAACACAAGAACTATACTCTTAAGCTCTTATATAGCCACTAATTGAGTTGTAGTAGCTTACAAGTAACATAAATTGCTAAATTCATTATACATGTCATGAAATATGTTAAGTTAACAACATCATATTTTTTTCTTAAATAACATGTGAAAAATACAATGAGATTATAGGAAGAGGTAACATACAACTCATTTTGTTTAAAGTATACAATATTAAAAGCCTTGCAAACATATAAAGAATGAAGTGGGTGAATGATAAAGAAGGAAATAATGAGATGATGTTCTTTCGAGATAACATGACCCAAAAAAACTTATGTTGGCCTTTGAAATTTTAGTGAATCAAGATAAATAAAAAAGGAAAGGAGTTTGGCTATATGTGTATACATTAAGCTAATATATAAACCATGTGTAAAACATAAACTAAAGCTTGTTTTCATTATGTAGCTAACATAATCATAAAAAAGAAAAAATTATTAATTTTAAATTTAATATAATTTAATAATTATAATATTTTAAAATTTAATATATTTATTTTACCATTTAGATGTGGATTACATTCTTTGTTGACATTTTACATTAACAATCGACTTCAATGTCTTATTGGCATCTGAGTCACATTTTTTTTTACTTTATCTCATTTTCAAGACATGTGGTGAAATACTATGGGGCCAATAATTAGAGGATCAAGAAAGAAATCTATGTGGAATAAGAGAGGAAATATATTTTTTTCACTTGAACCACCACCTCCATCACTATACACCACTACAACCACCAAGTGCTGCCTTGAGCTTAGTGGATCATGATGTGGTTTTTATCAAAGTAATGGAAGGTTGGATCAAAATTTGTATTAGAAGCTTTAACCCACAATATAATGAAAAATAAATGAAGTAAATTGGTGGATTATAGGCGAAGAACTTGAAGATATAAGTTGAAGGTGTGTGTCGACAGATGTGAAGCCTTCAAAGGTGTTGAATTGAAGATAGGTTTGAGAAAGGATTATCCCGGATTTTCCTTGCTCAATATAGACCCAAAAGGGAGGATTAGACTTTAGCTAACTTTGCACAAAGTTTGATAAAAAAATTCTTATTCAATATTCTACATACAATCATGCGCACAAGGAAGGTATATATAGGAGAGATAAGCTTGGTGGTGGACTAGCTTAAACCAGCCGAGTATCCTACTTAATCCATTCCATTAATCATGGTTGAATTAAGCCCATATTAACCTTAATACAAAGCATAATATCATTGGTTAAATGATACTAAGGAGTAATATTACAAAGCTATACAATAGACTAAGATACATACATGAAATTATAGCCATACCCTAACTTACATAAAATATACTTAGGGTTAGGGTTTACAACAAGTTTATACAAATAATGAATATCATCACTTTATCTCTTGTTGTAATGTGTCATCCCATGTATGTCATAGACTTGCATGCCTTGGAATACTTGTACACATCAATGTGTATGACATCATCTTCTTGCAAATATGTAACATACCTACAAGAATAACTTGAATGGTTTTCAATGTCAAGCATATAAGAATTATCAAGAATATTTAACATGATAGGCTCCAACATTAAGAAAGCTAAATCACCTTCCTTACCTTGAGGATTAGAATGAATATGACAATCATTATGTTCAATGGATGCTCCTGCATCAAATCAACCACCAAGACCACTCCATCACTCCCCCTCATTTTCATTGACAGTCATTGTTCTCTCCTCTTCTTTCCTTACGCCTGTCACATTTTTTTGAGATACACAGCTTATGCATGGCCCCTCGCACGGTCGTGTACCTCTATTTTTCCTTATCGCACTCTTGTGTACAATAGCACGGTCTACTTGTGCATGCTCACACAGCTCACACACAGCCTCTGCACGCTTATGATCACCTATTCATTATTTTTCTAGGTAATCCATTTCTCGACCATGACATACCTCCTTACACAGCCTGCCATGTAGAATCCCAACTCTATGCCTAGGAGTGTACTGTCTGTCGCATGCCCATGTAGAATCCCCATTTCAATAGTGCACCCTCTTTTTCACCCCCAAAACCTTACCAAATACCACCAAAATTTTACCATAACACCACTGTACATTTTAACACACTTCTACGTAACTCAAGCTTCCCTTTAACTCTAGTTATTTCCATTTTTACCCTCCCTTATATTAAAATTTTCCTCAATTTTAATCTTTGATCTTAAATGTATATTATTTCATTTCATAGATGATATTCTAGTGATCTTGGAGGAAGAAGTATAAGATTTACGTACTTAGAGTCCGATGTTCCTGCTGGTAAGGATACTAATCAATGTTTTGGTTTTTTTCCTGTTAAATGTTTATATGACTATGTTTATTATCATGATATTATTGTTATATGATGGAATGTATGTTGTTGATGATATGTTGTGACAATGTTATTTATATGATATAAGGGAAGTGAGAATGGGAAATATGTGTTGATAAAATTTTGTTATACTAAGTCGTACTTGTGGAAAAATATAACTTATGGAATAGTAATATGGGTTAATATGAAAATTTTGGTACTTTAATGTGTTAGGTGGATTAAATATGATAATGGTCTCCAGAGAAGTGTTTGAAGTAATTATTGAATGTTGTGGGTTCCTAAAAATGAGAGAGTGGCCTAATTAGGGCATAGTAACCCTAAAATGGTAATAATATTATCCCATGTGTAAAACCCTTAAGTTAGATCACAATTTTATATTTGTTGTTAATATTGGTATTTTAAGGATGTTTATTGAATTTGGGTAATTATACAAGTATTATGGGAAGAGTCATGACTAACTTATAAAATTAGGGTTTTAGGAGCTCTATAAATAGTATCTTTTAAGATCTGACCATTATTGTATGTGTGAAACATGGGCTTTAGACAATAAAATTTGGGTATGTTAACAATGATAATATATTTGAGAATAATATACAATATTTGGTGGTCAGATGATCAATATAAGAAAAGTTATGCTAGGAGTGTAAAATTAGGGTTTATGGAATTTAAAGATCTTAACTCAGCCTTATGACATGTGTGATGTGCTTATTTGCCTTAATGTGTTTGTTACCTTTAAATCAATCACGAATAAGACATTAATCATTTAAAGTGAAAGATCATGTGAGTAGGGACAAGGTGATGTTTTATATCCATTCTACCATATGATGATAGTAGTTTAGGAGTATTTTGCCTCAAGAAGGTATTACAGTATGTTCCACTAGATCAAGAATAATAGGGCCCTTGCTCATCATGAAAGAAAGTATAAATTATGTAACCTATGGATAAGACATTAATGACTTAAAGTGGAAGAGTATGTGAGTTAGGACTAAGGTGATGTTTTATATCCGTTCCACCGAATGATAATAGTGGCTCGGGAGCATTGTGCCCCGAGAATGTGATGTTTTCATATTTTTTCCGTTGGATGATAACATTGGATCAAGTGTGTTGCTCTAAGAAGGTGCTTCAGATCGTTCCACCGATTTGAGAATAGTGGGGTTCCTAAACTTAACGTATATAAAATAATGAAAATGGTTATATCTAATAAAGAGGCCTGGATAAGTATTTTATCTTATGAGATTTTTCATAGATTGAATGTGTACCCATCACCAGTTATGAATGCATACTTTTATCTATATCCGTGATTCGATAGTATTGTTACCTTACTCAATACTTAGCATACTGACCACCCTTTTCATGGGTGTTACTCATAACCACGAGTAGGGGACCTTGATTATTTTGTGTAGGTGTTTGAAGACTTGGTAGATGGTTTTGCTGCTTTTGATGCACTATGTGGGGATGATTAACCTATTATCTATACTGGGTATTTGGACGAAGATTTATGTTATATGGTTGATGTATTTACTCGAATACCTTTTTAGACTCTTTTTTTCGATAAGTAGAATTTATTACTATTGAAATAGAAATTACAAAGTAGCATTACACTCAATATCATCAAGAAACCCTAACCATCTAGCATACTTAGCAGAAGAAGTATGATTGAGAAGCCTCCTAGATACATTCATAATAATGATCCTCAAAAGAACACATAGCTGCCTAGTACTATGCTGAAATACTCTAAGATTCCTTTCATGCCAAACAATTGCAATGTAAGAGACAAATAAAGCACCTAAAATGTGTTTCTTCTTTGCTGCTTGTCTAGTTCATGAAGTTAAGGTCTTGACCTCCTGGTCCCATCCCAAAATGGGGTCACTTCTTCCAACCAATCTCATAATGGTCCTCCAAAGTATGGAGGTATTAGGACAAAACAGGAATGATGGTCTCTAGTCTCATTATGCTGATGACAAAAAACAGAGTCTGAATCCACAGCCATGCCTATCTCCCTCAGTCTGTTTTTAGTTAACAATCTGTTTATGCATGCAAGCCAAGCAATAAAATTCAATCTGGGTATAGAAACAGATCTCCATAACAACATTATCCAAGCCTGCTTATCCTATGGTGTTCTAAGGGCTTGATAAGCTGCTTTGATACTATAATCTGCCTGCATTGTCTCACAATTCATATTAAAGTTCTGAAGAACACCTCTAATGTGAAGAATCCTGAGAAAAATCCAAGAAGTGTAAGATGTAGGAGTGAAGTCCCACACAGTTCCTTGCTTAATATAAACTGCATGCACCCATTTGACCCATAGAGTATCCTTTTTTGCTGCAATGTTCCAAAGGAGCTTCCCCAAAGCATAGTAGTTCCAGAGTTCAAGATTTAGCAAGCCAAGTCCACCCTCATTGGTAGGAGAACAAAGTTTATCCCAAGCTACTAGTGTAGTCTTATTTACCTACAACTTTCTAGACCATAGGAAGTTCCTGCATAAACTGATAAAATAGTGAAGAACATTCCTAGGTAGCAAGATAATCTGGCTGAAATAAAGATGGATACTAAAAAGCGCTGATTTAATAAGCTGAAGTCTCCCTGCATATGACAAGAACAAAGTACTCCAATGTCTTAACCTTGCAATTAAATTATCAAGTAAAGGCTGCAGATTTGATGCAACTAAACGTGCAGAAGATAAAGGCAGGCACAGGTAAGTTATTGGAAACCTTCCAGGAGGGAACCTGAGGCAATCCAGAATAGTAGCCTATGTTGAGACATCAACACCCCCAAAAAATATAGAGCACTTGTTGGAATTAACCACAAGCCCCGATGTTGCAGAAAAATGAGCCAAAACCTCTTGAAGACATTTAACACTCTGCAAATTACCCTTACAAAACAACAATAAAATCCTCTCCAAAATTTAAGTTGATAAGTTGTAATCCTCTACATCTTGAATGAGCATTAAACATGGGGTCAACCCACAACTTCTTCAAACTTCTGCTAAAGTAATCCATAACCAACACAAAGAGATAAGGAGATAGAGGGTCTCCTTGCCTTAAGCCTCTTTTCCCAGGGAAAGGTGCAGCCAGGACACCATTGTGGGAGACAAAATATGAAACTGTGGTGATACATGCCATAATCAGCTTAATAAAGTGGATAGGAAAACCATACAAGCTTAGGAGCTGCTACAGAAACTTCCAATTAACCATATCATATGCCTTCTTAAGATCAACCTTCAACATGCATCTAGGTGAGGTGCCCTTTTGAGAATACTTCCTTACTAATTCATGGGCCAACAGAATATTTTCTCCAATGCTTCTTCCCTTAATGAAGGCATTCTGAGAGAGGTCAATAATATTTGGCATAATATGCTGCAATCTCTAAACAAGAACTTTTGTAATAATTTTATATAACACATTGTAGCAAGCTATGGGTCTAAATTCAGTAACCTTATTGGCATTTGGCTGTTTAGGAATGAGAGTTAGGGCAGTAATGTTCAGCTTCTTAGGCATAAAACCAGTAGCAAAAAATTCTCTAACAGCCCATACTACCTCTTCTGCAATAATAGGCTAGCAAGCCTTGAAGAACCCTATAGAAAAACCATCTACTCCCAGTGCTTTAGTACCCCCCCCCCATTAAAAAAATAGCTTCTTTCACTTTCTCTGTTGAAACTGGGGCAGAAAGACCAGCATGTTAAGTATGATGCAGGCTTGAGTTCAGAACAAAAGTATCAAGAGCACCTTCCATACATGGGCCTGATCCTAAGAGATGCTGATAATAATTGTTGAAAGCATCATGAATGTGCTTTGCACCTCCAACTTCATTATTTTCAGAATCTAAGAGAAGAACCACTACTTTTCTTTGATGCCTCTCCTTTACCTTGGTATAAAAGTATTTGTGGTTTGAATCCCCACATTTAAGCCAGTGGTTTGTAGCTTTTTGTTTATAGAAAAGCTTTTCACAATAAAGCAAATGATGGAAGTGCTTCTCTTTTACCTACAGGATATTTCTCTAATCATTATTGCCTGGATTGGTATAACAAGTATGCTACAAAGCTGCTACTTCATCTCTAGCTATTTGAACTTTGTGAGAAATAGAGCCATAATTTTATCTGTTGAAATGCTTGAATTACTATTTTAGAAGACCCAACCTCTTGGAAATTTTGAGGAGAAAGTTCCCTCCCATCTTGATTCTCCATATTCTCTGGACAATAGGCAAGAACTCCTCTAATTCAGTCCAAAACTAAAAGAACTTGAAAGATTTTGGTTCTGCCAAGTAAGAAATGTTAAGGTGGATAATCACAGGGTAATGATCAGAGATTATAGGACTTAAGAACTCATCCAAAGATTGTGGATAAGCATCCAGCCATTGAAGATTGACAGAGCCCTATCCAGCTTACAAAACACCTCCTCCTCTCCTTCTCTATGGCTGGACCAAGTAAAATGATAGCCTTGACTCTGCAGGTCACAAAATATCAAATCATGACAACAATCTCTAAAGTCCTGGACATCAGAGCTATTAGGAAGCCTCCCCTGAAACTTATATGAATCCTGCAGCACCACATTAAAATCCCCTACCATAATTCAAGGAGCATTTCCTAGAGAGTGTGTCTTCAACCATTGCCACAGAGCCTTTCTAGCAACACCAGTGTTATAAGCATAAACAAAAGCCACAAAAAAACTAACATTTGAGTGCAAATGAGTGACATGACATAAAATTGCTTGGTCACTCACAGAATAAGATCCCATCAACCATATCTTTGGATTCCAAAGGACCCAAATTCTACCATTTGGGTGATGAGAATAATTATTAATGGTCAACCAACCATGCTGTATTTTATTAGACACATTAGTAGAATTAGGTTCTTTAACCCTTGTTTCCAATAAACTAAACAAATCCACTTTGTGCCTAGCACAAAATCTCTTGACTTCCTTATGCTTGGAAGTATTATTCAATCCCCTTATATTCCAAGCACTAATCATGTTCACCAGGATCCAGAACAGAAAAATGTCCCCCTAGATTCCACCATCCCTACCCACCATTGGTCCATGCTCACCAGTAGAAGAATCATGATAACCAGTCTTAGTGGCTCTGAGGTTGGTTAATCTTGGTTTAGAAAGAGTAGCAGGTCTCTACACAGTCTTAGCCACCCTTGAATCAACCAGAGAACTCCTCTTCCCCCTGCAACAGAGGAAGAACCAAGAACAGAAGGGCTAGGAGCATGCAACAAGGCCACCTGGTATGATTGAGTAAGAGGCAGAGTAGCACCTGCCTGAATGTTACCACCTGCCACAGATTTAACCTCCAAATTAGTATTAAATTTATAAACATTTCTTCCATTTCCAAATTTTTTATTTTACTATGAATGGTTTTAGCCTTGTGATTGATGTAAGGATGGTTGGCCAAACCAAACTTATGCCAATTACTGCAGTAACACCTAATATTTTGCTTATATGCTTCTACTGTAAAATAAAAAAATTTAGTAGTAAAATAGTAGCTTACTCTTCCCAATAGTTGAAGAAGCATGAGCATAACTAATTGATGTATGAATTGGAGTTGGAATCCATCATAATCACGTTGAATATTTGGAAGCATTATCTATACGAGAATCATTGCAGAATTTTCACCAACCATAAAAGCCTCAAGTATATATTCACACAAAAGTAGTTGAATATGAGGCAGAGGAGATGGTTAGATTTAGTGAAAGATTATAATATTGAGTTAATTTACTATGAGGGTAAGGCCAATGTTATTGCACATACCCTTAGTAGAAAGACATCACACTCTTTGAATTCTTGTGTGGTAGGTAATCAGTTGCTTGAGAAGCTCGGTGAGATGGGTTAGAGATGATCTAATAGGGTGATTTATAGGTTCAAATGAGTGTCGTAACAATTACATTAAATTTTTTTGATGTGATTAGAACTGGGCAGCCTGTAAACGTTAAGCTTAAGAGGATATGGTAGAAGATTCGGGACGGTAGAGCCATTTGTTTTCAGATTCATAAGGATGGTAGCACTTGCTACAAAGGGCACTAGTGTGTACCTTAGAGTTGCACTAACCTGAAGCATTGGATTTTAAAGGAATTTCCATTTACTCCCTATTCTATTCACCCAAGAGGGGATAAGTTGTACATGGACCTTAAACAGATTTATTAGCTACCTCATGTGAAGCAAGAAGTAGCAAAGTTTATAGCGAGATGTCTAACTTGTAAGAAGGTCAATTTAGAGCACCGCATACCTAGAGGGTTAGTGCATCCCTTGGATGTGTCAGGATAGAAGTGAGACCCATTTCCATGGATTTCATGAATGGACTACCAAGGGCTTGCAACGGGTGTGACACGATTTGGTTATTGTTGATCGGTTGACTAAATCAGTAGTCTTTGTGCTAATGAAGTTAACCCAGAGCATGGATCAGTTAGTTGATGCTTACATGAGATTCATGGTGTGAATTCATGGTACACCTACCAACATAGTCTCAGATAGGGATTCAAGTTTCCTCTTGCACTTTTGGGGGAAGTTGTAGTAAGCTATGGGCATAAAGTTGAGGATGAATACTACTTTTCACCTAGATACAGATGGGCAAACCGAGAGGACTATTTAGATAATCGAGGATATGCTACAAGCTTGTGTTTTGGAATTTGGAGGCAATTAGGAGGAGTGTCTACATTTGGTTGAGTACTCATACAACAACAGTTATCATGTTAGCATAGGGATGACACCCTTTGAGGCACTGTATAAAGGAAAGTGCCAGACACCCTTATGTTAGAGCGACATTAATGAGATTGTGGTACTTGGAAAAAAGATGATTTAGAAGGTTTGGTTGATCCAGGACAAGATAACTGCATCTTAGAGTCTCTAGAAGAGCTACACATATCATAGAAACCATAGTGATGGATTTGAGCCTGGGGATAGAGTTTTGTTGAGAGGTTTACCCACTAAAGGGGTGAAGAGATTTAGTAGGAAGGATAAGACGAGCTCAAGGAGCATTGGTCCTTATGAGATTCTTGATAAGGTTAGCAAGTTAGCATACCTCTTAGCACTTCCATTAGAGTTGGCCCAATTTCATAATGTCTTCCACCTCTTACAGCTAAGGATGTACATTATAGATTCCTCCCAGATGATCAGACCCAATGAGATTGAACTAGATGATTCATTGTCCAATAAGGATAGGCCATTGTAGATTCTTGACACCAATGTACTCGAGAAATGGAAAAGATTAGTTCCACTTGTGAAGATCCTCTGGAGCCACTATGGAGTTGAGGAGGCAACTTGGGAGACAGAGAAGGATCTGTGTAAGATGCCCCCAAGCTCTTTGGCATAATCATGTTAGTTTCAAGGGTTCTGTTTCTTTGAAGGGGGTAGTACTCGGAAATATAGTATCAACTCCTTCAAAATTTACCACCATGATAACCTTTCCTTTCATTCTTTCTCTTCCCATATCGAACCTTGACTTTTGACTTTGGGGGCAAAATCTTCTTTCAAGGGAGTAGTTGTAACACCCCAAAATTTACACAATTTTTTTGTTTTTAAAAACAATACTCATAAATTAAAACCATAAATTCTGGGGATGTTACCGCCACACTTAGTACCAGACCAGTTTACTTCTACCGTTCCGGTACCAAGTGCTAAGGCTAAGAAAACATTATCAGTAATACCATACAAGTTCAAATTTATGAAAACAGAAATCAGAGTATGCGTAAGTCTTACATAATTCGAAATACCGGCTATTGTTTTTTTTCCAGAAAGAACTAAACAACCTTAGTAAAATTGTTTCGACAATTCAAACATAATAAAAGATAACTTGAATCATAAATTAAAAGGACAACGGCCACGTCACTCTAAAGATTGATCCAGCCCAGCTATCACTCTGCCCCTCCTGATGTCCCGTAGACATCGATAGCATCAAAGTAAGTATCTCCTACCTGCAACAAATTAGACGGGCCTTCTGCTCGTGGGAATAAGCAGCACCCATGAAACGGGTGATCAGTACGCTACGTACCGAGTAAGGTAACCGAATACTAAGGCCGGCATATAACACCTTAATTCATGTAGGATACTGATCACATACAATTACAACTCATACATATAATACACAGAAGCGTAAAGTAAAATCCATAACTTATAATCAACAAGTCCACACATAAGGCCCAAAAAGATCCAGATTAATCATTCAATCCCTCTTTTATCAAGATTCAATACACACCATGCCTTTTATATCAATCCATGCGAAAACAGGAACACCCCACTATTGTAACCGGTGGGCCGGTCATACATAGGGTAAAAACCCTAACCACTATTCCTAACCGGTGGATCGGCTGGTTCCTGTCCGCATCAAATCCATGCGAAAACAGGAACACCCCACTATTATAATCGGTGGGCCGGACACACGTAGGGTAAAACCCTAACCACTATTCCTAACCGGTGGATCGGCTTGGTTCCTGCTCGCATGGTGTTCCACTGTAAGTAATTAGTATCTTTTAATAGCATTGACGATCTGGTTTGTCTTTATTGAGCTCGGGATCCCCCACTATTATAACCGGTGGGCCGGATATACATAGGAATTTATGTCCTAACCACTATTATTACCGGTGGATCGGTCACACATAGGGTAAAACCCTAACCACTATTCCTAACCGGTGGATCGGCTGGTCCCGTCTCAATATCTTCCACTTTAAGATATTAGTGTCTTAAGTATTTTATTCGAAAACATTTGACATTCACAAACATTTGCCCAAACATGCATGACTAAATCCATGAAAGCCCTAACTCCCATGCAACCCTACTCCATGCAAACCCTATCTCCACGTAATCCACAATTCCATGCAAATCTTAGTTCCCATGCAAACCCTAACTACACATAACCCACGCTTCCATGCAACCCTAGCTCCCATGCAAACCCAATCTCCACGTACCACACTCCCATGCAAACCCTAACTCCATGTACCTCACATGTGCAAACCCTAGCTTCACATATACCACCCTTCTATGAACACCCTAATTCATATGCAAACCCTAGCTCCACGTAGACATGCTTCCATGCAACCCAGATCCCCATGCAACATTAATTCCATGTAGACATGTTTTTATGAAACCCTAATCCACATGCAAAACCCTAACTCCACATTAATTCATGCAAACCCTAATATTATGTTATTTCATGCACACCTTCAACTTCTTGCTATTCCATGCAAACCCTAGTATCATTCCCTTTCGTGCAAACCCTAGCACCATGCCATCTCATGCAAACCCTAGTACCATCCTCTTACATGCAAATCCTAATTCATATATCATTTCAGGTCATACATTAATGACATAAGCATACACATATTTTTCATGGTGCATGACATTCATAATAACATACTTCAACTTCATAACCATATCACATGCATAATCAATAAGAACATCGAACATAAAATACATAACATGTCATACTCATAATACATGCAAACACATAAATGGCCTTAGTAGACCCTTACCTAAAACGTCACCGGTCTTGGTGCACGCTCCTATTCCACTTGGGTAATTTGATTGGGTTCGCCTATTATATCAAAACATACTAGAATTAGACTCTCTTATATAATTTTACTGTCCTCTAACTTATTCCAAGATTTGGTTTTTAATTACAATATTACTACTTAAAAATTAATTATAGAAACTATTACAATTAATTTATTATCTTCATTTGAAGAGGGTGGTGATCTAAGGGTTTCTATCCTTCACCCAAAATTGAAACAATAATAATAATAATAATAATAATAATAATAATAATAATAATAATAGTAAATTATTAATAACACTCTTATTAGTAGGATATTAATATTAATAATACCATAATTCCTTAAATTACAAGGTGGCTTTCAAAATCACTCCATTTAATAATAACTCTATTCAAAATGTAATAATGATATTAATATTATATATATATATATACTTATAATATAAAGTTAATAAAGATAAGAATAATAATAATAATATAATTAGAAGTAATGTTAAAAATTTTAATAATATTAATAAAAAGTAAAAGTGCGAGGCATAATTAAAATTTTAGGTTTCTTACCCTCCTGAAATAATTACAATATCAATCCAATAATTACACTAATAATAATAATAATAATAATATTATTATTATTATTAATAACATTAAACATGTAAAAATTTAATTAAATAAGTAAAGGCCGAGGTGAATAATATATCTTACTCAATAATACTCCCAGACCTGTAACAAAAATTTAGAAATTAGAATACATTCAATATTACTAATAATAATTATTATAATAATAATAATTAAAGTTGAATTAACACTAAAATTTAGGCTAAAAATAGAATAATTATCAATAATTCAAAACTAAGTGTTTAAAATGTCTAGGGTTTCACCTTGAGTCGGAGGATGTAGGTGGAACCGGCGGTGGTTCCCGGAGGTGGCCGGAAAATGGATCTAAGAGGGTTAAAAATGAAGAAAAGGAGGTGAGGGGGAAGGAGAAAAATAAAATAAATCTATGGGGATGTGGAGGAGATTTATCAGGAGATAATGGTTGGTTTGGAAGGTGTTAGCAGCGGCGGATGTGGTGGTGGCTGGCGTTTCAAGGTCTCGGGGTGGAATTTTCTGACGAGACCACTAGCTAACTTTGCACGATTATGGAGGCTTGTACAAGATGAATCGAAGGTCGTGGATGGTTTAGTTAATTAGAGGGTGTTGCAGGGAAGATATTGGGATGAAGCGAAGGCGTTGAAGTTAGCCAAAGATGGAGAAAGAGTCGTCTAAAGAGGCGGTGGCGCACGGACGATGCTTAGGGTTTCGGGGAAAGAAAATCCCGAACCCAGGCCATAAGAGAGGTATTTATAATGTTGGAGGTTAGTTCCGAGTTGGGGGAGTTATCAGGGGGTCGAAGCTAGTGAGAAACGTGATGGTTATGGTGTCGATCGGGCGGCAAATTTTTCAAATTTTGCCCGACCCTTCGCGAGAGAAATGGAGCAATCGTGGAGAAGAAAATGGAGAGTGGAGTGTTTAAAATCAAACTTTGCATCGAGAGGGAGAGAATGAGCGGGAGAAAGGCCGGTCACGCCACGTGTGGCCGGCAGCACCATTTTCGGGGAAGGAAGGGAGCTGGCGGTTATGGCGTCGGGCGGGAGGAGGAAGAAGAAGATGGGGAAGGCTGGACCGGGCGGTTCGCGGGATAGAGAAGAAAGAAAAAGGGAGGGAGACCGGGCGGTTCGGTGCGAGGTGGGGGAGGGTTAAGTTAAACGACGAGTTTTTGGTGCAAAACGGAATAAAGAACGGCGTTCCGGGCTGACGCGCAAAAGTAAAAAGAAGACGAGTGGAATGCGGTATTCGGGAGAAATAATGAGTAAAACGCAGCGTAGAGAGGTAAGGGGGCGGCGACAATGCGTGGGCCGGGCCGCACCGAAGGAAAAGGAAAGAAGAAAAGGAATTGGGCCGCGCAACAGGCCCAATTCGGCGAAGAAGAAGAAAAAGAAAGAAAAGGAAAGAAAAAGGAAAAGAAAAGGAAAGGAAAGGAAAAAGGGAAAAAGGGGAAAGAGAAATAATTAGGTGGGGTCAAATTAAATAATTCTGAATATTTAGGATATATAAAATTAATAATATTTAAATAAAATAATTTTTAAATTCCTTTTTAGGCTAAATAGTATTTTTAAAGGATTTTTCCAAAATTTTCATTTTAAACTAATAAATCCCTCAAATTTTATTTAATTTAATTATTTATAAAATTTAAAATTCATTTGAAACTATTTTATCTTTCTTAATTTGAATAAAATAATTTATTTAAATAATTTCCCAAATTAAAATCCTTAATTAGGTATTATACCAAAATTTCCTTTACTCAACCTATTTATAAAAAGTTTCTTATTAAATTGCCCTAATAAATTTTCTTTTATTTTAATAAAATAATTTATTAAATTAAAATTTAAATACAACCTTATTGAAATATAATATTTAAAATTAGAAAATTTCGGGGCATTTCAGTAGTGATGTAATATCTCGTAAATTTTTAAAATTTTAACATCAATTTATCAACATTTTTAATATAACCCAAATTTTAAAGTCTGAGTCCTTTTATTTTAACATAACCCCAACCCCATAAAAATTTATTGAAAAAAAATTTAGATTAACTTTCCAAAGTTTAAACCTAATCCTAAGTACAAATTCTAAACCTAAATTTTTTTCTTTTTATTTTTTTCCCTTCTCTCTCTCTCTCTCTCCCATTCTTATTTTCTTTTTCATTCTCTTTTTTCTCTATGTTTGCTAACCCAACCCACATTCCTTCTCTACCTTATTTTCTTTTCTCCTCTCCTTCTCTCTCACCTCGTTCCACCCCAACTGGCCTAGTCACTTTTCTTTTCTTTTTCTTTCCCCTCCCATATTGCCCTTGTCTCCTTCACCCTCTTCCTTTGCTTTCTTATTCTAGACTACATAAGGCCTTACCCACCCCATTTTCTTCATCCTCCATTTCCTTTCTCAGCTATGTAGTGCCACCCTACACCTTGTAACCACCAAACCTACACAAACCCTATGGCCTTAGCCTAACACTAGCTCTTGTACCCTTCTGCTTTCTTATTTGTTTGTATGCTGAACTATAGCTATTTTCCCCCTCCTCATCATCTCCCCTCCCTCCTATTCATCCCCATGTATATACATACATGCATACATACATACATATACCTATTCCTACACACGCCTCTCCTTCCCTTCTACTCTTCCTTCTTTGGCTTCCCATCACGATGCACCCCGCCTAGCTCTACTTTTATTCTCTTCACTATGCCACCACCATAAATGCCACTCTTGTTGTCACCCATAACCCTAGATGACCTCCCTACCTTCCCTTCCTCCTCTTGGATTAATCAACCCCAATACCACCCTCACCACACCATGCCCCTCTCTTTTCCCTCATTATCGTCTCTCAGCCACCACCCTTTCCTTTAACCTACACCAACATTATCCACCACTTCCAACTTTTTTCAATTCCTATAGGCCACTACATCTATCTCGTCATCACCTCATAAGCTCCACAACACTCTATTGCTATCATCCATCCTTAAAAACCAACAACCAACCCCTAAGCCACCATCACCACGAACCAAGCCACCTTGGCCACTTACTACGATCACCGCCACCACTCCCTACAACCAAATTCTATCAGCCCCAAACATTGAACCATCACCACCTTAACCCTTTCATCCCACCATCCTTAACCACCACCATCATCACCAACTCAGTCACCACACTGCCATTATGGTCATGGTCGTGCACAACCCTACTCAAGCTACCGCTCTTAGTTATCTCTATTTTCTTCCCTCTGCCTTCCCTTGTTTTTCATTTAGGATAAATTCTTAAGTCTAAATTGTGCACATTCTTATTTCTAAGTGATAACCCAATGGTAATGGAGGACTAAGCGTAGGTCTTGTGTGTTTAGAGACCAAAGTTGCTTCGATAAGGATACTTATCGTACACTAGGATTTTTTGTATTTCTAGATTTCTATTTTTGATATTGTGTTATACCATGATATTTTATTATGTGATTAAATGTATTATTATTAATGTTATGATATGAGATTTGATATTATATGATAGAAAATAAGTAAGTGGAGACTTTGCGATATCATTATTTTATATGAAAAACCCTCAGTGTGATATATGTTTGTTGTTAATCTCAAAAGTTAAGCAATGTCATTATACTTGTTTTGATGATAAAAAAATAGATCTTGGTAACTAATGTGTTTGCTTAAGTGTACCTGCCCAAGAAAATAACACATATAAAAGGAACAAAGACTTGAAGACTAAGGACAATATTTTGTGAGTCTTAGGTATATTGTAAAGAGTTAAGTTGAGCAAAGTTCATATTTCAAACAAAACTCTTTAAAACACTTTGTTGAAAAGTACTTGAATTGATTTCATTTCATAAATTCTATAAAGTATTTTCAAAATAAATTGATTGGTTATAGTCAGAACCAATCTACTAGCCCTCAAACCAATTGATTAGTTCAGTTTGAATAAAGTCATCGGTTGTATTAAAACTCAGACAGATCAATTGGAGGATAAAATTGATAGAACTCTTTCTATTGGATAAAGGTTTTGAAAGAGGAAAAATTGATAGAACTCTTTTTCTAAAGAAAACCAAAAAGGACTTATTACTTCCACAAATATATGTTGATGACATAATATTCAGTGCTACTAATGAGTCCATATGCAAGGACTTCTCTACTCTAATGTGTAGTGAGTTTAAAATAAGCACGATGGGGGAGATGACCTATTTTATTAGACTCCAAATCAAGTAATCAAAATATGACATATTTGTCGACCTAGAAAAATACAAAAAAGAACTACTTAAGAAGTTTGGAATGCATAAAAGAAAATCATGTAGTACACCTATGGCTACTATCACAAAGCTTGACATGGATGAAAAATGTAAGTCTTTTGACCAAAAGCAATATAGAGGTATGATCGACTCACTTCTCTATCTAACATCATCTAGACCTGATATCATATTTAGTGTATGCCTGCGTACTAGCTTTCAGTGTAATCCCAAGGAATCTCACATGACTATTGTCGAGAGAATCCTTATATATCATGTTGGCTTTCATAATTTAGTCTTGTTTTAACCTTGCAATACTCTTCTAGATTTAATAGGATATTTTGATGCTAATTTTGTGGGCTATAAAGTCGATAGAAAAAATGCCTCAAGTACCTACTAATTTTTAGGAGAAGCCCTAGTTAGTTGGCATAGCAAGAAATAATCTAGTGTCGCACTTTCTATGGCTGAATCATAATATATAGATGTTGGTGCTTGATGTGCACAATTAATCTAGATGAAACATTAACTAAGTAGCTATGAGTTTAAACTTGAAAAAATTTAATTAAATGAGACAAAACTATTGTTATATATCTCACAAAAGATCATGTTTACAACTCAAAATCTAAACACATAGAAATAAGGCATCACTTCATAAGAGACCATGTTGAAAAAGGTGATGTATGCATATAATTTGTAGATATATTACATCAATGGGGGACATCTTCACTAAGCCCTTAAATGAAGAATTATTCACAAATATCACAAGAGAAATTGGGATGAAAATTATATGATCAAATTAAATCTCTCCCAAATTTGTGAATTTTTTTAAACTAAGGAGTGAATCATGTCATTAATTCAAAAATTAAACTCCAGTCCAAACCTGACCCTTATGATCCATGATCAATGTGATCTGTGTCATAAAATAAATCTTTTGTCTATTTGTTTATGGCAAAAAATCAAAAGAAATTAAAAAATCACTTAAGCTAGAGCCTGGCTGGGTGACTAGTCTATAAAACTAGTCAATAGGTTGCTATACTAATCGATTGGTGGGTCAACACTGGGTGGTCGCACTCCTACTGCCTTATGTCTAAACAGGCATAACTAGGGCTGTAAATGAATCAAATCTGAGTACATTTATTTATTTAAATGAGCTTAAAATAAGGCTTAAGCTCGACTTGTTTAATAAAAGGCCAAGCTTGAGCATGAAAATTTTAGGCTTGAGTTCGTTTATAGTGTAAAAGCTCGTGAGCTTAGATCATTTATAAATAAGCCAAGCTTGAGACTCATTTTTAGGCTTGTTTATTGAACAGGCCGAGGCGCGGCCCACCCTGGCTTAGCTCGGGTCATTTACAGCACTAGGCATAACTGGTCCACTAGTTACTCCTTACCAATCGATTGGTGCAAGAACAATTGATTGTTCCCTTAAACTAGTAGACTGACATGTAATGTATTCTATTCTTCAAACTCTCAACCCCAGTTTCCCAAAACCCCTTGACTCCATCTCGACTCCCTCACCTCATGTCCTTTAAAATTGCTCAAATCACTATTAAACTCCATAAAATTGCTCTTGTTTTGCCTAATTCAACCTTAGGAACACAATTATCCCCTCTAATCCTCGTTGATTTCCCTTTATTTCACCAAATTTGAGGTAATATTCTTTTTCAATCATAACTTTCAATCTGTCCAATTTGGTCTCCATTACCTCATATTACAGTTCAATCCGACATCCATTGGTCATCGTTCAGCCTCTTTTACACTCCTTGTGCATTGATTGCACTCCATTATGTTTTCCTCAAATTTTGTGCTCCTTTCTATTTCCATTCTTCTTGTCGGATGCCTATTGTTGTACAATGCTGAAGCATAAATCCACTACTTCCTACTCTCTTTGTGGGGGTGTTGGTGCTCCTCCCCTTAAATGGGCTTGAACACAACCAAGATGCTCATCTCGGACCACCATTCGCATTGAGGAACCGATTGTTTCACCTCTCCAAGCTCCATATCCAACATCCTCCTCCTTCTCCTCATCTTTAGAAGACACTAGTCCTCCATCTTTGCCTCATTTTAGCCATCCCACTCATCCTTCTTCATCCATAACGAGAGATTCCCTATAGTCTACCTCCTAACTTACTTGGACCACTGAGGCCTCTCCTTACTTTACCCACTTCTTTTGGATTATGGATGACTAAAAGAGATGGCTCAAATCCTTCCATAAGAAGTCCTACCCAACAAATACATCGATGCCGATTCTAGTACTCACCAATTCAAACTTCCCTTCACACAATATCTTATCAACCTTCACATTCTCCCTCTCTTTACTCTTAAAAAAACAATTTACTCAGACTTAGTTCATCTTTTCTACGTAAATCTTAATGTTCATGTTCTTGGAAGCATTATCACCACACATGTTTTGGGTGTTCCCATTGTTCTCGATGAAGCTGAACCGGCTCGCATACTCGAGGTTAATCAAACTATTGATACTTACGTTAACTATATCAAGTGGGTGCACACTCACATTCCTGATGATATCCTAACTGATGTGCACCACCACCACTTTGTCTATGAAGGAACTACTAGCTCCTATTATCTCCTACCTTTCAAACGGGAGTGTTATTACATGGTATCCTCTATTATCTTTTCCTCGAGTTGGATTTAGGGCAGATATGAATCTCAAGGATTGGTATGGGGACAATCACATCCTCTCTTCCACCCCCATATGCTTTGGGGCTGACATATTCTTGCTTATGTCACATATGGTGGGTATAACTAGACAGCCTTAGGATATGAATCCCTTATCACACACATTCTTTAGAAATTTCATGTCAATCTTATAGGCTTTCCAGCTACCCCCTTGAGCATGCATAGTGGCCTAGATATTCTTGAGGAGGTTACCTTTTGTCACATGATGAACTTGCCCCTAAAGCTCTTGCCTCTCTACACTCAGTGGTTACTCTCCACACCATTTGCACCACTGCCTTCATAGATTACTGCTAATGATTTTCCACCACCAACGGATGACCCTCTCACTCCAATAGATATTCTATCCTCATCCACAAGAGGTCATTTTGCATTCACCTCTACCTTTTCTACCTCTCATGCAACCCCACGTGCCTCCATCCACTAGTCATGTGACTCTTACTAGTGCCCATGATCTCCTTCTCTAGGTTGTTGGCATGGTTACTTCCATGAACACCAAACCACCATAGAGACCGATTTACATGTGCATCACTCTCAATTTCAACTCTACTTCACACTGCATGGACACTCCCCTCAACAACACCTCTGTCCACCATGAACCTGCTCCATCTAATGGTCGTGCTGACGCTACACCCTCTATTGATCCTGCACTTGATGTGTCCCTTGTTGAGGCCTCACGGATTGGAAGTGTTGTAATTTAATCCACTAACTATGAGGCCATTATTAGTGTTGAAATTTGGCTCAGGCCAACAATAACTCATTTAGCTGCAGCATCATCAAAGACTTTCGGTCCTTTGTGATCATGTATTGTCCATCCGTAGTTTTGGTGTATTTTAGGATAAGACTAGGCTATTTGTGGTTATGAATATGTACTTGGCATTGTTATCATGCATATACTCTATCACATGTATTAGTATTTTCAAATTATTAATGAAAACCTAACCCTTCTTTGCTCTATCGTATCTCTATCATATATGTCTTACTCAGGGGAAGTCTTATGCAAAATTCCCTCATGGTTTCTTATGTTTCACTTATTCTACACACATGTTAAAGGGAATTTCTTCCTCCTTAATGGGGTTGTGTTTTCTTATCTAATTACTTTTAGACACCTTCCTCTACTCACTTTTTATTGATGTCCAAAAGTGGGAGAGAATCCAAGAGTTTCAAATTAAAAGTGTAAAACTGGAAAATGTGTGACAACCATTTTATTCATTACTCTTTCATAGTTACAATTATGTTCTTTTTTGGTCATCATCAAAAAGGGGGAGAATGCTGACCTCGAGGGTTAAGCAATGTCATTATACTTTTTTTATGATAACAAATGGATTTTGGTAACTAATGTGTTTGCTTAAGTGTGCAGCTCCAAGAAAACAACCCATACAAAAGGAACCAAGACTTGAAGACTAAGGATAATATTTTGTGAGTCTTAGGTATATTGTAAAGAGTTAAGTTGAGAAAAGTTCATATTTAAAACAAAACTATTTAAAATAGTTGAAAAATACTTGATTTCATTTCATAAATTATTTACAAGTATTTTCAAAAAAAAAATGATTGGTTCCGGTTGAAACCAATGGATAGGTCATTAGACCGATCGATTGGTTCAGTTTGAACAAAGCCACTAGTTGTGATTAACTGGTGAATAAAACCATTCGACTAGTTTAAAAATCAACTGATTGGTTTGACAAACTAGTCCATGAGTTTCACTCTTGTAGAAACCTAGTTTGCCTCTGTTTAAACACATCAACTAGTTTGACCAACCAGTCCATGGGTTTCACTCTTACAGAAACCCATTTCATCTGTTTAAACACATCGATTGGTTTAGGTAAATCGATCGAGTGGTTTGACCACCCATTCCAAGGGTTTAGCACTGACAGAAACGTGGTTTGTCTCTATTCAAACACATCAACTAGTTTAGGTAAACAGATCATCTGTTTTGACCAACCAATCCATGGGTTTTATTTTTGTAGAAACCCAAATCCTCTATGTTTAAACATATCGACTGATTTTGAAAAACTGATTGATTGGTTGGCAAATCAATCAACTAGTTTGATAAACCAATCAACTAGTACAATGAATACATCAACTAGTCTCACTATACTATGTTATTGTTCATATGTATTTTAAGACCAACCATATATAGTGACAAATTGATTGACTGGTTTGAATAAACCGATCAATTGGTTCACACAATGATAACTTTCTATTTTGGTTGAAACATAAATAGTCGACTAGCTAGAACATGTCGATCAGCTGGTTCCTTTAAATCAATTGAAAATTATTCTTTGCTCACTTCTCTTAGCTAGAACCGTTCTCAAATTGTAATATCACACATTGCATCTATCTAGATTACATCTCATCTAGATATCTACACCTTCATATATTGTATTTTGGTGAGAACTATTTGGAATCACAACCTCCTCTTAAAAATCTCTTGAAGGGGTTAGTGAGTGTTTTCCTATCATTATTAAGATATTCATATGACGAGTCTATAGAAGATAAATAGGTAAAGTTGAAAATTATCTCTTAGAGGGTTATTGAGATTGTTAGACTCATAAACTAGAGAAGAGTGATCATCAATAAAAATACGTTACTATTTTAAAATTCCAAAAGAGAGAACATTTTGGTAGTGGATGTAAAGAGTAATTTACTTTTAAACCACTCTATATTGTGTGTTAATTTTTATTTAGTTATTTTCCTTCCATAAAACCATATTCACCCTCTTCTAGAGTGCTTTTGATTGTAATATGGTTTAATGAGTTACAGTAAGTGGGGAAATAGGTATAAAAATATATATGGTGATAGTGGAGGGCTTGGGAAAAAGGTTACCATAACATATAAATCATCATGAAATTAAGTCTTCTATTATCGGTAAGGGAATTTTGGTCAATTAGGGATTAATATGGGAATAATGATATTTAAATGTTTTATATTATTTAAAATATGTTAAGGAGTTTATGGTGATTGTTTAAAGTAGTTGTGAATGATCTAAGTTTCATAAAGTATGAGAATTACTTACTATGGGAATGATAACCCTAAAATAAGAAGGTTATTATCACATGTATGAAATGATAGAGTTAGGCCATGAAATTTGAATATTGTGTTAATATTAGTGTTTTGGGAATTTATATTAAATTTGGTAATCATATAGGCCCTATAGGAGTATTTATGACATACTTATGAAATTAGGGTTTATAAGCGTAGGGAATAGTAACTCTTGAGATAGGGTAATTATCACATGTGTAAGACATTAGAGTTACGTTTTAAATTTTGAGTGTATCATTAATAATGATATTTGGGGAAAATATAATAAGTTTTGTGGACAAAAGAGAAATGGAAGAGGAGTTATGATTAAAATGTGAAATTAGGATTTCTAAGGAACATAAGGGTCTTAACCCTGGAGAACAACCTTAAAATCCTTATGATATGTCTTACCTACTTTAAATGTATTATGTACCTTTTAAATAAATCATGAATAATACATTAATCATTTAAAGTTAAATATCATGTGGGTCGGGCCGAGGTACTTTATAAGTTCGTTCCACTAGACGATAATAGTGTTTCAGGAGCGTTTTGCCTTGAAGGGTATATTAGTTTGTTTCATTGGAATAAGAATAGTGAGGCTCTAAACTCAACGTAAAATGTCATAAAACTTTAGATAATTAATCTAATGGATAAGACATTAATGATTTAAAGTGGAAGATCACGTGAGTTAGGATGGAGTGTTGCTCCATTCCATTGGACGATAATAGTGGCTCAGGTGTGTTATCCCTAAGTGGTGCTTCAGACTATTCCACCTATTTAAGAATAGTAGATTAGGAGCATTTTTCCCTGAGAGGTGTTGGGTCCATTTCATGGGATAATAATAGTGGATCAAGTATATTGCTCCTGAAAGGTGTTTTAGACTGTTTCACTAGTTTAATAATATTAGGGTCCTTGAACTTAATATAAATAAATGAATGAAATTGTTATATCTAATAAAGAGGCTTGGAACATTACCTAACTTATTATATTATTTGTATTTCGCATGTGCCCTTATTATTTTCTATGAATGTATGCATTTAACTATATCCTTGACTCGACGATATATTTCTCTTTCTTCGTATATAGTGTACTGATTACTCTTTTCATGGGTGTTGCTCATTCCTATGAGCAAATGACCCATTTGAGTTTGTGCAGTTCATTGAGAAACCTCAGGATGATTATGCTTCTTATGATGATCTAAATGGGGTGGAGTGATTATATATCATGTTTGGGGTTTGGGAATTAGAGTGTTATCTTATCTAGTTCTTGTTTTAATCTAGATACCTTGTGATATTTCCCAGGATATTCACATATATATTAATAACTTATATTCAAAGTTTTCCTTCAAAACTCTTATTTATGTTTATAAAAATTTCCCCATTCTATATTTATTATGCTTTATGTTCTAAATTATTTTGCCTTGTAATTAATAAGAGGTTGGAATTAAGTCATATTTATGTCATTACGGTGGTAACACCCTGTATGTTGGTTATAAGCTTCCAATATAAATTAAAAGTTTTCAGTAGTAAAATTTGGGGTATTACATAAGCCTTATTTAAATATGTTAAGTCAACCCAAATTTTCCACTTGCCATAGGTATTTTTCATTAAGATACATTTGACAATCCATTATGCATATTTTATACCCCTAATACACTTCAAATTCAAAAACATTTGATCTCTTCTTGAATCACCTTTTGCCTTTCTAAACCTACATGTCTCTTCTTTTGATTAATATGCTTGTATCCATTCACTATATCTAGATGATGTTTCAATTACCTCTTAGGGTATTCCCTCTATATTAGTTACCACCCATATGAAACATCTTTGTTCTTTGCTAGGAAATCTAACAATTATTGCTTTTCGACATTACTCAGCTCTTTACTAATTACCATAGTATGCTTTAGGTCACCTATATGATTTTCTTTTATCTCGGTAGCATCATGGATCCCTTCCTCAGAAGTGTTTAAATCCTCCTGGATTAATTTATCTTTTGTTTCCTTAGTCCTAAACCAACGTAGAGTTCCTCTCACTTTAATGACATAACACTGCTAGGCCACCCTTCGATTACCCCTGACTTCTCCCTAATTGCTAACAACAAAGAATCTCATCATGATTAAACCAACAATGAAGATGCTTTCCTGAAGCTTATTAAGGGGGGGTCATCTTAAGGTCGTATTGTATGCTTAAGGGCACATAACAACAACAAAATCTATTTTAATAATTCTTTGCAATATTGGCTAGCTAACGATAACCTTTCTTTGGTAAATCCATTTGATTATAAGCTTCTTCAAATATGAAATCAATTGAGTTTTTCGTATCTATGAGATTTTGCTACATGGTGCAATTAGCAATTTGGACTTTTATAACTAGGGATTATCATGAGGCTCTAATGTATTCAAACCCTCATCCCTTTCGATAATTTAACTTCACATTGATGCTTTTGTGGTTTCTTAATTATTCCATGGAATTCGACCCTTCTGACATATGTCTTTAAGGTCAAGTTATTGACCTTGACCAACGAATCTCCCTTGGTTATCATATAAATGAATTTATGCCATTCCTTATTCCGTGGAGGTGGTAGAGGTTACCATATTATGCTAGTTTCATCTATATTTTGACTCCAAATGTGTATAGCCCCTCAAATTACCTTTACGTATCAGCTCTTTAACAATATCCTTCAATGCTTGACACTCCTCAATAGTGTGGCCAATGTTCTTACAATATGCACACCACTTGTTGGCGTTTTTATATTTTGAGTTGGTTCCAAGGGAAAAACAAAAGCCTAAGAAATATATATGGTTCATTTTCCACATTGAATATGCATGGCATACTAGCCACCAGTGGAGTATACTTATCATATATACCATGGCTTGCTTAGCTACGATTCTAGGACATCCTAAAATCTTTTAAATTTTATTTAAAGTTTTACTGATATAAAATAAATTAGTTTTGATTTTGGAAATGGATTAAAATTTGAATAAATATGTGAATTTTAGGTGCACAAATTGATTGATTTTTCTAATAATTGATCGATATGCTTAAGAGCTTGCAATTTTATTTTTTGATAAACAAGATGACTAGTTTAGTCAAACCAATCAACTGGTTGTTCTATGATTTCATATCCTTTTCTGATTTTGATTTGAATCTCTTTTTAATGTTTATAAAAACTTTTAATTAGAAACTATTTATGATAATAAGCATTTTTTGGTGCTTTGAGATTATTTTTACATAATTTAGCTAATTCTATATATTTATTTATTTAAATTTTTCCTAAAAATACTTTTTGAGGCATTCTTACATTCTCTCTCTTCTTGCAGCCATGACTGCATGTTTAACTTTCTACACTTTCTTCCCTAACCTTCCAACCCTCTTCCATGTTCTCTCCTAGCTACACTCCACATCCCTCACCTCATCATTTATTCTCTTACACATTGGTTGTCCACACTCAACCAAGTTAGCTTTATCTCTCTCCCAATTGTGGATGTTGACTAGTTCTCCTCTATACACCCAATTCCTAATTCATTTCACTTCTTACCTTTTGTACTTTATCATTCTCTCCCTTTTCCTTTGTGAAAAAATTCTTAGTGTTATACATTCTTTAATTTTCTCCTCTTTTTTCTCTGCTAAGAAAATAGATGTTACCTGTAACACCCCAAAATGTACACATTTTTTTTAAATATGACCTTTAAATTTAAAAGCCGTAAATTCTGGGGATGCTACCGCCACACTTAGTATCAAACCAATTGACTCCTACTGTTCCAGTACCAAGTTCTAAGGCTGAGAAAAACATTTCCATCATCACACATTAATACATAAATTAAAGTTCGCAAATCGATAATCAGAGCACGCATAAATTTTACATAATTTGAAATACTAGAGATAGTTCTTAAGAGAAATAAAATAGCTACAATAATAAAATTGTTTCTGGAGTTTAAAACATAATTAAAAGAGAACGGGAATAATAATCTCATAAATGGAAAAATGGATACGCCACTCCAAGACTCAATCCAGCCCAAAACATCACTCAGCCCCACCTGATGTCCCATAGACATCAATGGAATCAAATAAGGCATCACCTACCTGCAACACATTAGATAGGCCTTCTGCTCATGGGAATGAGTAGTACCCATGAAAAGGGTGATCAGTACACTACGTACTGAGTAAGGTAACTGAGCACTAAGGCCAACACACAAGCACATCATGTAGGATAATATTCAACTTACACATTCAAACCCACACATATAATACATATAAAGTCGTGCAGAGTATTGTACAGCTTATAGATGATCAAGCCCACACATAAAGGCCCAAAAGTCTAGATTAATTATTTAATTAATCTTTTATCGGAAGTCGATTCACACCATATTCTTTATCAAGTCCACATGAGTACGGGAACCCCACTATTTTAGCCGGTAGATCGGTCTCCGAGGCACTCCGGCGCCTAGCCACTATTTTAGCCGGTGGATCGATCACTAGAGTAACATACCCTACTACTTTCTGGCCCCTTCTCGTACGGTGTTCTGTTGTAAGTATTAGTGTCTTTTACCTCTTAGCAAACAGTAGGGTTCGATTTATTGAGCTCGGGATCCCCTACTATTATAGCCAGTGGAGCGGTCTCCAAGATACCGTAGTCCCTGGCCACTATTATGTCGGTGGATTGGTCTGGGTCCGGCTCAATATCTTCCACTTTACATGATTAATATTTTAAGTGTCTTATTCAGAAGCTTCCACCTAGACATGCATGACTGAATTCTACTATTCTGATCCTCCAACTCTAGTTAACCACTCCAACCCTAGTTAACCACCACCACCAAAGTTAACCATAGCACAACCTAACACCCATGCAAACCCTAACTCCCATTCAAACCCTATTTCCATGCAACCCTAGCTTCCATGTAAACCCCAACTCCCCTAATTCCATGCAAACCCTAACACCGTGTAAACCATAATTCCATGCAAACCCTAACACCATGCAACCCCAACTCCATGCGCACCCTAATACCATGCAAACCATAATTCCACATTATTACACTCCCCATTATTTTACAAAACTTATCATGCATGTCTTATAGGCCACACATACCATAATAATAACACAATCCATACACATAATATACATGCCACAATTTAATGCACAATCTTACCTCAACTCCATACCATGCTATATATATGATAGTTATACAAATACACATGAAATACAGTATAGTTCATATCACATGGCATTCATAGCATATCAAACATATAATACACAAACTGCCTTACTACTCCCTTACCTAAAGCGTCACCGATCTTAGAGCAAGCTCCTATATCTCTTTAGGGTTTTGACTAGTCTCACCTATTATGAGGGAAAAACTAGAATTAGGTTTCCTCCTAAAAATACTATTATTTGCTAACTTATCCCAAGACTAGGTTTTTAAATAAAATACTATTATACTAATAATACCTACATGAAGTAATACCAAAAATGCTAATAATAATGTTAATATTATTCAAAACGAATGGTGATATAAGGGCTTCTACCCTCCACCAAATTAATACAAAAAATATCATTAAAACATTATTAATAAAAATAAGACTAATAATAATATTCCAATTATAAATAATAATAATAATAATAATAATAACAACAACAACAACAACAACAATAATAATAATAATAATAATAACTTAAGCCTAAATAATACAAGGTAGGGTTTTCGACCCTACCTCCAAATAGTAAAGGTGCCATTTAATAATAATGGTAATAATATTAATAACACATTTTACTTATAATAATATTAATAATAATAAAGATAATAATAATAATAATAATGGTATAAATAGTAATATTAATAATAAAAATAGGAGTATGCAATCCATTAAAATAAAATAGGGCTTCGACCCTCCTTAGATAATAATAATATAATAAAACTTATAATAATACTATTAATACCCATAATTCGAAACTAACAACTTAAATAATTTATAACTACTCTCGACCCTGCCAAGAAAATAAAACATTAATATTACATCCAATAATAATAATAATAATAATCGAATAATTTATAAAAATTAAAATAAAATAGAATAAACTTAAATAAATAGGGGAAAAGGGATGATAGGGTCGAGGGTTTCACCTTTAGTCGGCGGAGATGGGTGGCACCAGCGGTGGTGCACAGCAGTGGCCGGAAAATAGGTTAGAAAAGGAAAAAGTCGAGGTTTAAGAAAAAAAAGGTGGGGAATGAGGGTGGAGGTTGAGGTGTTGGTGGTAGCCTACGCTGAGAGGAGTAAAGTGAGGGTGGTGGCGCAGCAAGTAGTGGCAGCGCATGGCGGCAGAGGTGGCAGCCGGAATGAAGAGAAGAAAAAAGGGAGGGGAGGAGAAGGAGAAAGGAGAAAAGAAGGGTATGGCTAGGTGGAGGAAGATTAGTAGCAGCTTTTAGGTGGTGTAGGAGGCAGTGTTAGTGGCGGATGTGGTGGTGGAAGGTGGCGCGAGGGGTTGCGGGTGTAAAAACTTAGCTTGATGGGCAAGGGACTTCGCACGGCTGTGGTGGCTCATGCAAGAAGAATCGAGGGAGATGGGTGGCTCATTTAGTTAAAGGGCAGTGCAAGGAAGACTTAGGTAGGTTGAGGTGGCGGCATGGTTAGCTGACGGCAGAGGAAAGGTCGTTTGAACTCGCGGTGGTGCACAGGGTAGGCTCTTATAGTTTTGGGGAAGAAGTTTTAAAATCAACCAAACAATGGGTATTTATAGAGTTTGGAGGTTAATGTAGGGTTCTGAGGGTCGAAAGGAGGAAAATGCATATAGGGTTTGGGGTAGCCGGTGGAGTCAATCGGCAAGCACAAATTTAGGTCGGGATCATATTTTCGTGCAGGAAAAGGAGGATTTTGTGTGAGAAAAAAGGAAAGTGGGTTAGGGTGGGTTGAACTGTGATTCAAAGGGAAGAGAAAAAAAAGCAGAAACGGCCGGTCAAGTCAAGCGTGGCTAGCAATGCCATTTTTCGAGCTTCGAAGTTGTAGGTCGATAGCGGAGGAGGAAGGAGGAAGAAGGAGGTGAACTAGGAGGCTGGGGGGAAGAAAGAAAAGAAAAAGAAGAAGAATCGGGCTGGTCGGTAGCGTTTATAAAGGTTTTAAATGGAACGTGGCGCTCCAAGGGGTAAAGATGCAATATGCAACGTTTCGGTTGCCGAAGGAAGGAAAGAAAATAAGCGGCGGATGGACAGCGGAAGGGTGGAAGGAAAAAAAAAAGAGATTGGGCCGCAACAGGCCCAATCGAAAAGAAGAAGAAAAAGAAAGAAAAGAAAAAGAAAAAGAAAGAAAAAAAAGAGAAAAAAAAAAGAGGAAAAAGAAAAGGGAAAAAGGGAAAAGAAAATTTTGAGTAGGTTGGGGTCAATTAAATTAATTAGAATATTCTGGGTATTTAAAATAAAAATATTTAAATAAAATAATATTAAATTTCCTTTTTGGGTTAATTTAGGGTTTTTAAAAGATTTTTCCTAAATTATTTTTTAATTAGCAAAAAACCCAAATTTTCCCTTATAAAAAATATTTGTAAATTCCTTATTAATTTACCCTAAATAATCCTTCCCATTTCAAATAAAATAATTAATTAAATTAATTTTCTAATAAATCCATATTTAATTATATTTCTTAAAATAAATATTATTGGGGCATTTTATTACCTCTTGTTTCCATATCCATTGGTCGAATTCTTATCTCTTCTTCATTCTCCTAATCGTATCTTTAACACTCCCTTGTTTCTCTCAATCAAGGAAGGATTAAGGTTTTAAGAAAGGTTGAAAATATTAATTTTCTCTCTCTATTTTTAGATTTGGGGAAAAAATTATGCTATTTTTCTTCTCCTCCTTCTTCTTTTGATTTCATTTTTATTAAGTTTTGTAAAAATATTTGTAATTATTTTGAATTTTGATTATCTTAGAAATCGAGATATTGATAGACAATCGTCAATATTAGGAGTATTTTGTCCTAGAAGAATTGCTTAAAGGTAAGACATTCTTATCTCTAATATTAATAAGGTCTTTTATTGTCTGTTGTAGTTTCATATTATTGGTGCATTTTTGTGTTTTGTACGATTTAATTGAGTTCTTGGATTTGAGCATCTTGCCATATTTTAATTTTTGATGTTTTTGTAGCATGTTTAGGTATTTTTGATATTATGCATAAGTTTGGTGAAGTTCAAGCACGATCTTGTTGAGTAATGATTCCTACCATAATTTATGTGGACTATGTCATTTTATGTGTTTTATGACATAAAATCATGCTATGATAAATATGTGGAAAGTTGAGTAAGTTTTGTTAAATGGAATCGAGGTTCATCTAAATAACCATCAAGTAAGAGCCTTTGTGCTAGAAGAATTATTTCAAAGTAAGTCATTCCTATCTCTAACATCAATGGGGTTTTGTGGTTTATTAGGGTTCCATGTGTTTGGTATATGTGTGAGTGTGAGCTAATTTATATTCTATGATATGAGCATATAGTATAATTCTTCCATATTTAGCATTGCAAGATTTCTCTTATTTTATGCATAAGTTGGCCATTTGAGCATGATTCGTTTGAGTATGTACATTACCATGTATCCATGTGATTCTATGTGTGCAACATGTATTTTTATGTGCGTCATGATATAAAAGCATGTTAGGATTAAAATGGTAAAGTGTAGTAAATTTTGGTGTGTATCACAAGTTTAGGTAATGTTTTACCCAAACTAGCCGATTAGTTCCTCAAACCCATCTACTGGTTGTGCAAGTAGTTGAATGGTTTTGGATTTTGGATCCGTTGGTTACGAGATTAATCAATTGGTTTGATAAACCAGTCAATTGAGAATATTCTATTGGTTTGATGAACTAGTCGATTGGTTTCCATAAATAGTCAATTGGTTTTCCAAACCCATCAACTGGTTGCTTGTGACTAGAATGGTTTGGTTCCTGCTTAGACCCATCTACTAATTTGGCCAAAACTATCAACTAATTCTTAGGAACAATCAATCAATCAATTAGACAAACTAGTCGAATGGTTTCACTAAGTGTTGTTTTCTCAAGTCTAGTGTGGCTAGACCATTTGACTAGTCCTAGTAACCGATTAATTGGTCCACCAAAATTTACCATGTTTGCTTGATTACTTAATGCTCTTTCTTTAGGGCTTCCATATTAATTATTCCATGTACTTATAACATTTTAATTATGATTTCAACCATGCTTAACCTGGAGTTTAATATGGATCAAAATGCTAATATTATGGTGCCTTAATTGGTTAATTTGGTGTCACCTATAAACACCCAATTAGTGGCTTATATGCCTTGTATTGTGTTTGGTATTATCAATTAGAAACACCCAATTGGTTACTAATGGAATTAAATTGTAATTTGTGATATCACTTGGTAACTAATAATAATGGATTAAAATTTTGTTTGACTCTCAGTGTAGCTAAGTAGGACTTAGTGGATGGGTCACCTTGTGTTTTTATCTTTTCACTCAATACCTATTTTCTTCTCTACCGAGTTGTGATCAGTAGAGGGTATGCACATATTTTTGAGGTATAGGATTATACTATGGCAGGTCAGCATGGTATTGGTATTCAATACTGATGGATGAGGTATCCCAAGACAAGCCCCTAACACGTTGTATTGTCCATTATAAATGTGGTATCCCAACTTGTGTAGCTCTTGCAGCGAAGGCATTTAAGGTGTAGTGGGTGAAGTATCCTAGTACAAACTCCCTTGATGCACTCTAACCACATGTGGTGGGTGTGGTATACCAATTGGTGATAGCCTTCGCTTTTGGTGTATTCTATGTGGTGGGTGTGGTATCCCCTAAGAAAAACCCATTTGATGTATCCTAACCTTGTATGGTGATTGTGGTATTGCATTATGTGTGTATGCTATCATGAATTTTTTTCATGTTGGATAGCTAGGTGTGGTTGAATGGAGTATTTTAATAAATGAAAAAGTATGTGGTCACTAAAGGAATAGTTATAATATGGTTTTCATTATGTGATTCTAATATATGACATGCATTATTACTTTCCCATGATTTTCATGCCAGTATGCCTTATTATATTGCTATCATAAGTCTGAATGTGATACTATGTTAGTGTGCTTATTGCTATTTTACTATGTAACTTCAATGTGCAACATGAGCCTTTACCATGTTTTAAGTAGTTTGTTTTACCAGTACTTCACCATACTAATATTATATTTATGTAGTCACTATGATGATCCAACTTCTGGTCCCATGAGTAGATGACAATTTTCAGGGTTACAATTCTCAACTAAAGTACGTTGAGGATGGTGTCGTGGTTCAGTAGTTGGCCATTGCCTGGGGTTGAGAGTTACATTTTCATTTAATTAAGAGTTAAGTTAACCAGTCAGATGTATTTTAACCACGATGTTGGGATGCTTTTGGTTCTTTTAGGTTATTTAAACTCTTGGCTTTAGTTCCTATAATTGGACTTTTTAATTCTCTTTTTTTATATCTATATTATTACTCTCATCATTGTTATCATTAGTATTGTTATATTATTAGTATACGCATTCTTCCGTTCGTTGTTTCATTTTTCCTTGCATCAAGAATAGGTTAAGTGATGATCACACCTCTCTCATGATTGATGTGGTAGTAACATTTTCTGATTTTGTGTTTATAAACAATTCCATATTATCTTTAAAGTGATTTTATTTTTTTCAAATTTGGGGGTGTTTCAAGGACCATCTCAATCTATTTATTTCCTATACATTTCCTTGTCTAGCTGTTGCCTCATGATCGGATGTGTCTCTACTTTCCTTCCTATTAGCCACATAGCTTTACTCATATTTAGTATCGATTCTCTCTTATACATCCTTCCTAAGAGCAATGTAAGATTTGTATTTCACCAAGTATAAGTTTTCTACCAACTCTTAACCATTTAGCCCCCTTAGGAGAGATGATTTAGCAATATCATTGTCTGTCTCATCAATCTGTCATACCTCCCTATCAGACCTATATAGGAACTATTGTACTTATTCCAACAATTCTTGAGTAAATCCCTTCATTGAGGAAGAATTATTTTTAGGTCATTGGCATGCATCAAATTATTCAATAAAGGTTGTTGCAAGCTTAGAAAAAGAATCCATGGAGTTGGCATTTAGCTTGCCAAACCATATCAAAGTTGCTCCCTTTAGAATGCCAGGGAATGCTTTGCACAATGTCCACTTAAGCTTTGACTAGCAAAATTTAATTCTTGAAAACATTAAGTGGTCTTGTAAATCAGTTGAGTCATCAAAAGCCTTAAAGGCCAACATCCGTATCATTTGTGTTGGTGCTTCAAAATAGCTATAGTAAAAAGGTGTATGCCAGATGAACTTGGTATCTTCTTTATGATATTTCATAGCTTGAAGAGCTTCGGAAACTCTTTTATCTATCATCCTAGATACTAATCAAATCCTCCTAATCCTTTATGTGTCTCCGAACCTTTTGCCTTCAACCCCTAAGTTGGCTTATCTTATCCTAGTACCTGCCAGCCCAAAAGCTCGGCCTTCTACACCTCTCTTGTTTGCCTCACATTGAAGGACTGAAAGACTTCTGCTAACTATCACTTCTTAGTCTTTTACCTCGATCCTCTTCCGTTGAATCAATAACCTCCTTCTATATTATGGTACAATAGAACCTAATTATTGGCTCTCTCTCTCTCTCTCTCTCTCTCTCTCTCTCTCTCTCTCTCTCTCTCTCTCTCTCTCTCTCTCTCTCTCTCTCTCTCTCTCTCTCTCTCTCTCTCTCTCTCTCTCTCTCTCTCTCTCTCTCTCTCTCTCTCTCTCTCTCTCTCTCTCTCTCTCTCTCGTCAAGGACCTCATCTAGAGTTTCCTTAGTAGTAGGTTGAGTTGGGTGTTAGGGGTAAGAGATGTTGGTCTAAAAGATGAGTAATTAAACGAGGGTTAGGGTAAGAGGAGTTAACATGTCGACCGCCATCTATTGAATAGAGACATGAAGATTAATATTCACGGACTAAGGTTGAGCAATGGTGACTAAGTGATATTTCCTTGAGGGATCACTAGTACTTGGACCTGTTCATCTACGGGGTTATGTGGGAAACATGGCCTTTTGTAAGAATCCTCACAAACAAAACTTGTTCTCGTATAAATGATGTAATCTAAGTTGATCTTAAAGTGGGAAAGTAAACACGAGCAAGGATCAACTCTTAAAATGATTACAAGACTTCCTCTATTTATAGAAATGACAACTAGGATAGGAGAAAGGGGAAAAAAATACAGTGTGATAAGACATAAGAAAGACTGCTCCTGGTCTTATGTAGGTCAGCCGACTCATATGTGGAAGATCGTTTTGGGTTGGAAGCCTGGGGATATGCCTAAGGTTAAGACATAAGCAACTTGAGGCCGACTTATGGAAGCCCCTCTGTTTTGATTGGGAAAACACCCACGCATATTAGGTACCACGGATCAAATCATACCAAAAAGGAAAAAAAAACCACACTAATAACTTATTTAGATCATCATCCACAAACATGTAGAATATCTCTTTATTGTTGGCCGGGAGAGGGCGAGAGGCAAGGGCGATTTTATTTATTTATTTCATCTCATCACAAATTCCATCCACTAAAAAACTTCAAGGAAGGCTACACAACAGGGGAGGGGGAACGAAATTATCAATCACTGCTTCATCATCGCCGAAACAATTAAGAAATTCTGGCGCTGCCTAGCTCACCCACATGTTGCGGCTGACATAATTATGTATGGAACCGCGGTCTGCTCACTCACAATTGTTTGCATCGCTTCAGTTCCCCGCCATAGTTGTACAGGTTAGATTCACCGGCAAAAATAATTAAGATCTAGCTGTACACTTGAGTGTCAAGTGAAAAAAAAAAAAAAAAAAACTCACACCATCACCCCACAAATGGCACCGGGATCCACTCAAATAGAAGAACCAACGCTTGCGGTCGCATCAAACACGATATGATTTAACGGACTCTCCAATATACATCCATCCATCAGGCCACATTAACATCCCTCCTATGCTTCTTCCCATCCTGACGATCGGCAGCCGCCTTGCTACCCTGACAGCCTTCCTGTAATTCCTGCTTCGCGAATAACAATCCAACAGCATGACTCCCGGCGCAATCCTCCCGAACGATCTCTTCTAACTCGGCGACGATCTCCCTCATAGTAGGTCTAAACCTCGGATCAACGGACAGGCATTGAATGGCGAGCTTACCGACTCGTACCGCGGCACTCGAAGGGTACTGCCCTTGGATCTTGGTATCCATGATCCGAAAAATCTTCCTCTTGCTCTTGAGGTACGGCCTTGCCCAGCTAATGAGGTTCTGTTCGCTAGACGGTCGTTTTGGATCCAGCACACGCCTTCCCGTCATGATCTCCAGTAGGACTACTCCAAAACTGTATATATCGCTTCTGGTAGTGAGGCGACCTGGAGAAACAAAAAAGAAAAGCATAAGATGATGATGATGCTTGGTTTAGATTAGGTTGGTCGTCGGTTGGTTAGTTGACGAGAAAGCATGGAGTGTATACGTACGTACGTACGTAAATGTAATGATTTAAGGAAATGAAGTTTACCGGTGGCCATGTATTCTGGAGCTGCATAACCCTGTGTGCCTAATACTCTGGTAGATACGTAGCTCTTTTCGCCTGTTGTCGGTCCATCCCTAGCTAATCCAAAATCAGAAAGCTTCCCGTTGTAGTCCTATAAAGAAGAATCGATGGATCCAAAGTTACAGAAAAATTGAATCCAAAAATCAACAGGCCAGTAATGAAGGTATATATAGTTAAGCAGCATATCAGGTGATGCGTACCGAATCAAGTAAGATATTGGCAGCTTTAAAGTCGCGGTATATGACTTTAACTTTTTGGTCATGAAGAAAAGCAAGTCCAATAGCAGCATCAAGAACGATCTTCATACGGAGATTCCAAGGAAGGGGCTTAAAGCAAGATGACCCTGCACTCATCAAACCCCCCGGAAAGGAAAGGAAAAAAAAAAACATTAATATTGCATGAAAATTAATTACATAATCAATTCCTCCACCAAGATTTGTTTCGGGAGTGAAAAAGAGCCCTCCCCTCCCCCCCCCCCAAAAAAAAAAAAAAGACAAAGACAAAGAGAAAATAACTCACTCTTGAAGAGATGATTCTCCAAGCTGCCTCTAGTCATGAATTCATAAACAAGAAGGCGTTGTTCATCTTCGGAGCAATAGCCAATCAATTTCACAAGATTCGGGTGGTGTAGCTGTCCTAAATAGTTGATTTCCGTCTGCAATAATCGCCATATTATATAAAAATATATTAGAAACTGACTAATTTCCTTTCTATATCCACTTGTAACATATATATATTTAAGTAGTGAGCGCGCGGATTACTGACCAACCATTCATGATGACCTTGCTGTCCATCTTGATTGAGCATCTTAACAGCAATCACCAGACCTGTTTTCGGTTTGGCAGGCATAAGCGTTTCCTCATCGATCCACCCTTTATAAACACCACCAAAACCACCAGCTCCTAAGAAACTGTCGGGACGGAAGTCCCTGGTCGCCTTTCTAAGTTCCTCAAACGAGAAGCATTTTAGGTTCAACGATGAGCTCAAGATCTCGCATTCTGTTCTCAGACTCAGAGGTATTCTTGAGGACGGGGCCTCCTCATCTAGATCACCTAGTAAAAATAAGAAGAAAAATAAATAAATAAATAAATGACCACCGCGTACGGAGATATGATTGGCAGACGATGCATAGATAGATAGATAGATAGCAGCAGGAGCAGCAGCAGTAGCAGTACCTCGTGCAGTTTGGTCAGAGGAAATCTGCTCACTATTAGCCTTGATCTTAGTACTCACGCAGCACCCCATCCACTCGATCCCTTTCTTAATTTCCACGTACTAGCGAACACGTGACGCAGTGATCGGAGAGCAAAAGATGAAGACGAGAGAGGATGCTGAGATATTATTAGTATTAGTTGGTGTGGGATGGGCGGATGATCGAAATATATGTGTCGGTACCCAGGGAAGTCGTCGACGACGACGGCTTGCTATCTAGCTCTGCAGTTTGGAAAGGGGATCGAAAGAGAGAATTGCTCGGAAGAATCCCAATAAACAAAAAAACCCCACAACGGGGTCCGTCTGGATATAGGTTTAGACTACGGAATAATAATAATAAATTAAAGCAAGTGTGGTTGGTGGTAGCCCCTCTAGTTGAACGCTTTTCTTATCTGCCAGCTGAGGCTCTAAAGCAACGCGAAAATACGAAGAATTCAGTATACATGCAGCGCCAACACGTCGATATCGAACAGTACTTCCATATACATATATATATTAATATATCCACTTATTAAGTATTTAATTATATGAGATAATTCTAATTACATGAAACATTTTAAATAAATATATATATTTTTTTTTTATAGTCTGTGTGTTGAAACGAAGGTAGAACCGATCAAAACAGAGGGAGCAGAGAGTGCTGGTACGGTTTGAAAAGCTAATATTAGTAACATTAAGAAACGACTGATAGGAATCAATTAGTAATATACTATTAGTATTAATTAAGTGTATGGGTCTGCGGGCCTGAGGACTTTTAGTCTTTTCAGAACAAGTGACTTCTTTGATCGATTTGGTTTATTTTACCCCGTCTCGACCCATCAACAGGCCAGCTTCTATCCTGTCTTTGGTTAGATTCATCCTCTGATTATACACATCTTCCTTCATTGTTTACTGATTGCTTCCCGTTGACCTGTTATTTGTCCTCTCCGTCCTCCATGTGCCTTCCTTTCCCAGTGCCGCAAGTTGGCTACCTTGCGTGCCCTTATAATAAAAAAAAAAATTCAAGTCTTTAACAATGTTTCCTTTCCCAAATTTGTTATAAGACGGTGTCTGTATCGGCTATCCGTTATAAAACGTTTGCGATGCATGCTTCTTGCTTACTTTGCTACAACAATGCATACTTGGGGGTTCTCGGCTTAATACCTTTGAAGCAACTCTGAGTGAGTCGCATATTATAAATAAATAAATAAATAGTATTGGCAGCGATGATCACCAAGCCGGATTAAATTCTGTTAATCAAGGTTACCGAAATAAACAATCAGAAAAACAAGACAAAAAAAGAAAAACGTACGTATGAAGGACGGAACATGTGATATGATGGTTGACATCATAGGATGGTACAGAACTGACATCATACCGGCATTGGCGATAAGCATTTAATAAGTGGTGGGCGTGACTTTGTATCCAATGACTGACAGTTTTAAATCACATCAAGCTATGCGCCTCGCACTTATCCCAGTCCGGTCAACCCTTGTTTCGTTAAATTATTGGCCATCACACATGGTCTAAAATCAATATCCATTGGAAACAATGATAGCTATCTATCATAATTTTAAACTCAAATTAAAAATTCATCTTTTTTAATATCAATATGTATGTGTGTATTACTTTTATGTTTTATTCCTAACTAAATAATATAAAATAAAAATTTGACACAGAAAAATGTGATCTTTATTGTTATTATGATAATAATGATGATGGTAAATATAATATGCATAATAAATTTGTTGTATGTTTATTTTATGATATCCATTTATTTTTTTTATTGCTAATAGTTTATATTACTCAATTATTAATAGAACATAAAATCAATATATTAATATGTATATTTTTTAAAAATCAATTTTTAGTTTGAATTTAAAATTTGAGTGCATAGCATTATTTATATTTATTGGTACCTATTGATAAATTAATATCTATAATAATTTTCAATTTTTATCTTTATTAATTAATTTATTTAAAACTATTTTTATATTTGTAACATCTCATTTTGTATAACTTAATTACTATAGAATAATTAATTTTGTAATCTAATTTTAGAATTTCTCATATATATATATATATATATATATATATATATTCAAGTCATTTATATTAAATTCCAAGGCTTCTGCAACTTGTTATTTAGTTGTAAAAAAATTATTTCCCCCAACAAATCTTCCCATGTAGCCGTTTTCATATATTTTTACCTCGTCCAGAATTATTATATCATTCTAAAATTATTTCTAAGCTTGTCATTGATTCCTTTCGTCCCATTTTAGTTCATATGTTCCTTTCGAATCTTTAGATTGTAAAAAATAATAATAATAATTCCGAAGTTACATAATTTTATTCGTTTGGACTCCAAATTAATTTTGAGATCATATATATATATATATAATAAAAACATTTCATATCAATCTGCATCCATTTGGACCCTTCGCTATTTATTTCGCCTACTGCAAAAAAAAATAATATCTTTTTGTATATTATCCAAATTGATGAAACATGGACAGGTTTCGCAAGATTTCACCGGATTGAAAAATCGAGCCCGGGGTTCGATTCGCCAAGATAATCAGCCTAAGGGTTTTAATTCAAAGGAAGATTAGAAAACTCAGAGTACAGTTGAATCAACGGCTGTTGAAGTTGTAGAACAGAAAAGATCGAGAAGCAGATCAAGAAAGAAGATCGGGAAGAAGAAGAAGATGTGAACGAGGAGGTCGCGCGAGAGAGAGAAGTCAAGAGAGAGAATTCCAGAAAAATCAATCAGCAATGTATTTCGACTAAAAGTAAGTGTACAACCAGCGTATATGCCTTTTATATGGCGTATATAATACAAATGATACATCGTATACGGATGATGGGCTCACGTTTATTTTCCAACAGATCAGCCCAAACACAACCCAAAATCAGCCGACAAATATACACATCAGGGATCGACGAGTTGGGCAAAGAAACAACCCAACTTTAACAAAATAATTACAATGGATAATAATCCAAATTAATGGATTTACAATTAATTCCTATCAGCTAAAATCTGCTAGCTAATCATGGTTACCAAGGGTTGAGTAATCCACATTCCAACTAACCCAATAAATATGGGTCGGGTGGCAGATTACACAGCCAACTTAATTCCCATTAGCCAAGTATGCCGGCGAATGCATCACATGGGATATTCACAAATTAGTACAACACATTTTCTGTAACAGCACCCAGCAGCAGCTACATCAATCACCTTGATCCACTCCCATGTTCTGAATTAATTTCCTAAATAATCACATAATAAGAAAAGTAATTATATGTCCAACATAATTTATAACAATTAATAGAATTATTTAAGTACAAATTTTGGAGATATATATCACAAATTTTCTATTTTTGCTTATTTTTTATCCGTCGAACTTAAAATCAACTTTGATATCCAATTTTTATATATAAATATTTGGATTACTAAAGTTTTTCGCACCTTGCCACAAACCTTCATAATTTTCACAATTCATTTGCTATTTATTTTCCTTAGGAATACCTTTTTTTTGTATTTGTTACAATTTAATTCATCAAACTAATTGTAAAAAACTTCATATTGTCTCTTTAACCCTGACAAACCCCTAAACAGATCCTAATCAGATTATTCCCTAATTGGCTTTATTTAACCAATAATTTAATTAAATTTACTCTAAGTATTCATTCAGTCATTTTAGCTTTTACATTTTTCATCATCTTATTCAAGTAATAATTAAGTTAAACCAAACTAGTCTCTTGCCTCTGATTTCCATGCCAGACCTATTATTCTGTAGACCCCCATAGACACCCCATCCATTTCTTTGTCATGCAACACACAACACCTTGCTTACAACCCTTCTTCTTCTTTCCTTTTCTACTGATAACTTTTAACCTTGTTGGTGCTTCCTTCTTTATTTTGTCCCATTTCCAAACAACCTCCCTAACTCCCCTTCCTCATGGTCGAGTTATCTTGGCTCATGGCTATTTTGTGTTGCATTTTTCCCTTCCATTGGTTAGACTTCCGCCAGCAAACAATATAACCCACCTCACTTTTGTCTCTACCACACGCAATGTCCCTTTATTTGTGTCCATACCTTCTGCATCGCTCCTCCCATTATGCAACCCCCTAAAGCATCCTCCCTCCACCCGAGCCATCTCCTCACACAATCACCCATCATCTGTATTTGTAACACCCCCAAAATTTACTATTAATTTTTTTTTAAATTATAAGTGCAAGAAAAGATAGTAACTTTTTATAAGGCTAAAAATGTATTATACACAAATCTAAGATACAATCAGAAAATAGAGTAGCACGATAGTTAATTTATAAGAAATAAAATCGACTATTAGTGGTTACAAAATAGAATCATCAAAACATGAAGTATAAGAGTTTTAAGGAAACCTAACAATCTTTTCAGATAGTCCTACACTCTTAACTCAAGAGTAAATCTTGAACATCACTTATGGGCTAACCTACAAAGGTCATTACCTATTGAATATGCGAGGGCCAAAGAAAGGAACATTTTAGTACTATAGTAATGAGTAATCCTTTATATAAGACTAATATGTAGGGCCCGCATGCAACACATCATTTACCACACATCAAACACATGCACATAGGATTGTACATATAATTGAAATACAATAAACATTTGAATGGCTACATGCATCAAGATTATATGTCACAAAGGCTCATTCACTTAAAAGTAACAGAACTTATGAAGGGATCATCTAAGCAATGTTATTTGTAGTATATTTAAATAAACAACATCATACTCAACCATGCACACCACCACTCAATTCAAAGGTAGGGTCGTGGGCCCATTAACACAACACTATACACCAACCCTTCTAGGTAGGCACGAAGGCTGCTACCATATCACATCAACAAGTCATAATAGTTCGTTCATTATTATATGGACTCAAGCCATTAGTTTAGATATTAATCATCTCTCAAATTATATCCACGTAGGTTTGGGGACACCACTATTATAACTGGTGGACATGTATATATGATATACTCTTGGGAAAAACGCTTCTGACCACTATTATAAAAGGTGGACCGGTACATATGATATAATCCAAGGTAGAACGCTCCTAACTACTATTATAATCAGTGGACCGGTACATATACTACTTATGGTCCCAACCTATGTGGTGTTCCACTATAAGTGATTTGTGTATTTTCATTTAATTGTCATAGCAATTCCATTTTATTTACTTAAAGGGGAGATCATGAATCCGGAGACACAAAATTACACCAACTATACTAGCGCATAGGAGCAGCATAGTATCTTACTGACTATCAACTCAAGGACGCAAAGGTACATTGGTCAAACTAGTGCACGAAGATACGTAGTATCCTACCAACAAGGACACCTAATCCATAAGTATTCATACCCCCTAATTAGGTCTATAAAGCTAAATGGAGTAAGATGTAGGGCATAGTTGAGGCACTAAGACACACCAGTAAAATCTAAAATAATCGTGGGCTACTTTGGAGTAGCAACACATAAAGAGTCACCATTTCCGATCTTAAGATCTTTCACTTAAAGAATTAGTATCTTAATTAAGGTGACCACGAAAAATACATATTAATCATATACTTAACTATTTTTATTTGTTTCCATTATTATGAAGTTGCCAGAATCAAGATTATTGTTAAGGTTAACATCAGTAGTCCACTAAGGCCATCCTAGGTTCTAATACTCACCCTTAGACACGTTAGGTTAAAAAGACCAAACTGCCCCTAAGGCAAAGCTACCTCCTTACCATGCACTTCCATTTCATAATTCATTTTTATTTATCAACATGCCATAAAAGAGTAACATACCATAATTATACTATTGATTATAAAGTTAAGTTAATTAACACATCAAACGATCATTTTACACATAAAATCCTAACATGCATCTCTAGAACAACCAACACACATTTTCATACTTAATCAACAACTAAGGCACTTCCTATAGGTTTATTAAAAGAACATCATAATACACCCTAACTTACCCAATTAACCCTAAACCATATATACTCGTTATGATATACTCCAATTTACCAAAATATCCCTAGGCCTTATAATGTTCATGATGATGCTTGAACAGGTGATACTAAGGCCATAATCCCTATTATCATATTTAATATTAATTTATTCCTTTCATACATGTTTATTAGTTCAACCACTATTTTACATGCAAAATTATAAAATTTCCCCTAGACTATGTTTTATTGAATATTATGCTCAAGTAAGTAACACAAGACCAATAAACCATTATTATCATATTTAATATCATCATATACCTACCATGCATGTTTATTAGTCTACTCACAATTTTACATGTAAAATTACCAAAATACCCTTAGACCATATTTTATTGAATATTATGCTCAAGTAAGTGACAATGAGACAATAACCCATTATTATCATGTTTAACATTATTATATATCTACCATGCATGTTTGCTAGGCTAACCACCATATTACATATAAAATTACCAAAATACCCCTAGGTCATTTAACATTTATAATCATATCCCACATGCATCACTAACACCATAAACCCCTATTATCATACTTAGTACTAATTACCACTTATCATGCATGTTTATCAAGTTAACTCCCATTACATGTGCCAAATTACTAAAATGCCCCTATGATATAAAATATTGATATTCATGCCCAACATGTATTGTTAACACCACAAAACCCTTATTATTATTCTTAGCACCCATTTATCACTTATCATGCACATTTATTTAAGCAACCTCCATTTCACATACAAAATTACTAAAATACCCTTAGGTCATAAAATATTAATATTCATGCCCAACATGCATCATTAACACCAAAAAACCATTATTATTGTTGTTGTTGTTGTTGTTGTTGTTGTTGTTGTCGTCGCTGTTGTTGTTGTTGTTGTTGCTGTTGTTGTTGTTGTTGTTGTTGTTGTTATTAGCACCAATCATTACTTATCATGCATATTAAATATATAAAATTACTAAAATGCCCCTAGAATATAAAATATCATTATTTATGATGGAACGTGTATTTTTAATGCCATAAACCCCTATCATCATTTTCAACACCGCATAACACTTAGCATGCATTTTTATTAAGATAATTAATACCATATATTAAAATTACCAAATTGCCCCTAGGCTATAAAATATTGATATTCTTACTAACATATACATTTATCATCCACCAAACTCCCATCCTCATTCTTCTCAACCTATATAACGTATTAGTCATCCCATTTAGGCTTAGACATCATGATATGTCCAAATGACCAAATCACCCCTAGGGCTCATATTAGTATTATTTTCACTACAAATTTCCATACTTACTTATCATAGCATGTACATACACATAACGCTCATCATCAACACCAACCCCTTTTTCTTAAGTACCCTTTTACACATATCACACCATATACAAGATAACATAATAATCATGGGATTGATAATAACACATCATATGTACATGAATCACATACCAAAAACCCTAATGTGCATACTAACATATGATAATCCATACATTTTGGTGGGGTATAATGATTACCTTATTTCTATTAAAAACCAAACTCAACCGATATCCTAGTTTAAAATACTTAAGCTCCGTTTAGTAAAATTTTGAACCTAAAATAATGTCACAAGTAAAATATTATTATTAGATAAGTAAAAGAGTGATTTTTATAATAAAAAATATAATATTACTAAACTATATTTTATCTCAATACTAGTTAAATATACTCAAAATTAGGCAGCATAACTTATGCTACTCATGCAGTATGAACCATACATGGACGTAGGATGAGGGGAAAGGAAATGGAAGAAGGGGGGAAGGCTCGGGTAGTGGCTTGTGGGAGGTAGTGGAGAGGAGTTGGGGTTGGTTGTTGGATGCTGGGGTAAGATAGGGTGTGGGTGGTGGTTAGAGGTCAAGGTGTGGCAGCTCATGGGTGGTGTAGACTGCCATAATGCATGTAGGAAGAAGGTGTGAAGGAGGGAGGGAAAAGAGGAAGAAAGGAAAAGAAGGGGAAGAGAAGGGGAGCTATAAGGGGTTCAAGTAAGATGAGGCAGAGGGTGGTGTTAGGTAGACGAGGGGAGACTGCAGCGACAGCAGAAATGGGAAGAAAGATGGTGAAGGGGAGTAGTGCAAAGGGAGTCAAGGGAAGAAGGAGATAAAAGGGAGGAGAGTAAGCAGTAGGTGGTGTTTGATGGTTGTCTAGGATGGTGTAGGGAGGAGGTAGGGGTAGGAGAGGGTGGTGTGGTGGCTGATTGGGTGGTGGAAACAACGGAGAGGGGTGGTGAATGAAAAATAGGGATAAAAAGGGAGAGAAAGGAAAGGAGAGAATCGATAGGGAGAAGGGAGAGCGCGAGGGAGAAGAGAATGGCTGGAGAAGAAGAAGAGAAGGAGAAAAAGAAGAAGAGGATAAGATAAGGGAAGAGAGAGGCGTGCGGTGCAGGGGGAAGGTTGTAGGCACACTAGTAGGGGGACGAGGATGAAAGGGGAAGGGGAACAACATGGTGGGAGGAGGGGACCAGGGTTGCTGGGGCCAAAAATGGAAATAAAAGATGACAGGGGAGGAGCTGGAAGGGTAGGTAAATGCAGGTGGCCGGTTGGCAATGGGGCAGTGTTGACAGGGGTGTAATGGCATAGGGGGAAAGGCATGTGAGGAGGATTAGAGAGGTTTTAGCTCAAGGTGGTATAGGGGAAGAAGAAAGAAGAAGGGAAAAGGGTCGAGCAGAGAGTGAAAGAAAAAGAAACGAGGCAGACCGATCCTCATGGGAGAAGAAGAAAAAAGAGAAGAGGGGGAGGTGAGCTGGCCCAAGCTGATGAAGAAAGAAAGGAAAAGGATAAGAGGTCTGGGCTAGCTCAAAGAATATGGAAGAAAGGAAAGAAAGAAAAGGAAAAAAGAAAGGAAAAGAAAGGAAAAAGCAAAAGGGGGAAAGTAAAAATGAAATTATTTTTAGAGTTAGGATTAGAAATTAGGTTAAACTTGGCTAATGTAGACAATATTAAATTAATTTATCTAAAAGTTAAATTATTAATTTAATAAAATAATTTTTGGTAAAAGTATGGGTTTGGAAATTTATTTAAATAAATATAGGATGATAACATGATAAAAAAAAATATTTGTATTAATTTATTAAACAATTCTATCTATTTTTATAAATCAAAGGTCCACAAAATAATTAAATTAAAAATTTAAGATTAAATTATTCCAAATAAAGGGTTAAATATCAATTTTAGATTTTAAATTTTTGGGGTATTACAGCGATTCCACCCCCTCTTCTAACTATGCCATGTTTGATTCTGCTAGCACCCAACATAACCCTTCTCTTCCTTTTTCCTTTTAGTTGGTTACGTCCTTTTATTGCATAATGGTTTCATTTTGGTGGTGGTTTAGTCATTATTGTTGTTGCTATAACTAACTAAATCCACCGCTCTATAGGCATGTAAATAGGGGGAAGTTCGGGATAGGTAAATGAATACCTATATTGGGACCCGATCATATGTCCATTAACACATCTATATCCATATTCATTGGATATCCATTACCTGATAGATTATCCATTTTTCCGTTAAAGGATATTATCCACTATTCTCCCTGGTAGAATGGGAATACATACATACAGACACACACACACACACACACACACACATAGAAAGATAAATCACCTTGGTCCTAACTCACGTATTCTTCCACTTTAAATCATTAGTATATTTTCTATAAGTTATAATGGTACATTTTCATTTCATGATGAGTAGGGGCCCCACTATTCTTAATCTGATGGAATGAACTAAAGCACATTCTCAAGGCAAAACACTCCCGAGCCACTATTCTTTATAGTGGAACAGAGATTAAAAACATCTTCTCAAGAAAAAATGCACCCGAGTCACTATTCCTTCTTATGGAACATGAATACACACACACACACACACACACACACACACATATATATATATATATATAGAAAAATATATCACATTGGCCCTACTCACGTACTCTTTTACTTTAAGTGATTAGTATCTTAATCAATATTGATTCTTAGGTATTAAACACATTAAAATAGAGATACACAGCATAGATCCAAGTCCTTAAGTCCTTTCAAACCCTAATTACATACCCTTTAATATTCATTCTCTCATATTGATTTTAGCTGATTTTGATTTTGGTTTACAAATTATGATTTATCTAAGTCAAGGCTTTGGATTCGATTAAAGTTTTAGGATTAAAAAATTTATTTAAGGCTAAAAATAATATTTCTTTATATTAGAATCATATCAGGGAATTAATGATGTAGGATTAGGCTAAGTAAATTTTTGGGGTATTATAAAAATAATTATTAGTTATTTTATTGGTTACTCTAACCAATTAAGGGGATATAAGCTCTATAATTGTAAAACCCTAAATGTTACTACTAAAAACATTTTATTTTACAGTGGAAGATTATAACCAAAATATTGGGTACTACCACCGTAATTTATGTAAGTTTGATTTATGATACCATCCTTACATTAATCATAAGGCCAAAACCATTAAAATTAAGACGAAGTAAATATATTTTAGAGAAGCTTTATTAATGTTAATATGATTTTGGAGAATAAATCCAGGATACAATAATAAAATAAAACAAAGGGGATACCATGGATCGAAAAGTCCAAAAGGCATATGGTTAAAAACATCATCTAGATAACATGCATCTTTGCCCAAACACCTAGTATAAGAAAGCCCTTTCATCCTCGTACAAATCATCATAGGCAACAAAATCATCTAAATATTCCTCAAAGACCCCCACAAAAGTATCAGGGTCATCTGCTCTTGGGAATGAGCATTACCCATAAAATGAATGGTTAGTATTCTACATACTGAGCAAAGTGAAAGTAATATCGAGTTATTAATATGGTTAAATACATGCGTTCATAGTAGAGAATAAGTACACATGCCAACATATAAAATATCATAAGGTGAGCACTAATCCAGGCCTCTTTATTAGATATAACCATTTTATTATTTTATTTATATTGAGTTCAGGGATCTTATTATTCTTAAATTAATGGAATAGTCTGAAGCACCGCTTAGGGATAACACACCCAAGCCACTAATATTATCTGGTGAAACGAACCCAAAACCTCTTAGGGCAAAATGCTCTTAAGCCACTATTCTTAAATCGGTGGAATGGTTTAAAGCACCTCTCGGAGACAACACACTTGAACCACTATTATAGTTCAGTAGAATGGACCCAACACTTCAATCCTAACTCATGTACTCTTCCACTTTAAGTCATTACTATCAAGTATAGGTATCATATACCTAGACTTGATGATACTCTTGATCGTGAAATGCCTATCTTGCTTGTGCCAAAGAGAGATAGCACCATGAGAATGTGTGTTGATAGTAGAGTTATCAACAACATTACTATCAAGTATAGGTATCCTATAACTAGAATTGATGATATGCTTGATCATTTAAATGGTGCTTATTTGTTTTCCAAAAGCGACCTAAGGAGTGGCTACTACCAAATAAGAATGAAAGATGGTGATGAGTGGAATACTACATTAAAAACCAAGGGAGGATTGTATGAATGGAATATTATGTCCTTTGGTTTGTAAAATGCCCCTAGTACCTTTATGAGACTTATGAATGAGGTATATAGGCCATTCATTAGCAAATTTATAGTAGTTTACTTTGATGATATCCTTACGTAGAACTCTAGTGAGAAAAAACATGTAAATCATTTCAAACTTGTATTTCTAGCACTTTGAGGTCACAAGTTGTATGATAAGAAAGAGAAAGGCGAATTCTTTGTACCTAGGGTTACATTTCTAGGTTTTGTGGTGTTTAAGGATGGAATAACCATGGATGAATCTAAGGTGGAAGCAATCAAGACATAGCCGACACCTACAAGCCTTACACAAGTGAGATCTTTTCTTGGTCTAGCTTCATTTTATAGGAGGTTAGTTAAGGGGTTTAGTACCCTACTAGCACCTATAACTAAACGCATGAAGTGGACTAAGGTGGCCCAAGACACCTTTATGGTGATCAAAGGAAAATTAGGTGAAGCACCTATCTTAACATTACCTAACTTCAACAAATTATTTGTGGCGTACTATGATGCTAGTAGAGTGGGTAGTGGAGCTATTTTACTATAATAAGGGAAGCCAATGACCTTCTTTAGTGAAAATTTCAGTGGCTATAGGGTGAATTATAGCATATATGATAAGGAATTATACGCTTTAGTGAGAGCTCTTAATCATTAGTCACACTACTTAAGGTTCCAAAAGTTTATGCTACCCACAGATCATGAGTTGTTGAAGTACATCAACATCCAACACAAGCTTAATCCAAGACATACAAGATGGGTAGAAGACTTTTTCCTTTGTAGCCAAACATAAAAGTGGCAAAACAATGTAGTAGGAGATGCACTTTATAGGAGATATTGTATGATTTCTTTGTTAGAAGCAAGAGTATTGGGTTTTGGGCACATTAGAGATCTCTACAAGGAAGTTGAAGACTTTGGTTTTTACTTCAAGGATCAAGACACAAAGAAGGGGTCATTTGTCATTCAAGATGGGTTCCTATAAACTGTATGTATGTATATATGTATGTATCTATGTATGTATGTATACCAATTCCACCATGGAGAATAGTGGCCCAAGAGCGTTTTGCCCCGAGAAGATGTTTTTAATCTCTGTTCTACTAGAAATAATAGTGGCTCAAGTGTTTTGTCCCTGAAATAATGTTTCAGATCGTTCCACCAGTTTAAGAATAGTGGAGTTCCTACACTCAACATATATAACAGAACGAAAATGGATTATACTTAATGAAGGAATCGGGATCATATTCTGCCTTATGAGATGTTTTATTTATTTGGTTATTCCCTTAGTATCTAATGTGAAAGCATGTGTTATTTATATCCCTATTTCGATAGTATTGTTCCCTTACTCAGTACGTAGTATACTTACCACTCGTTTTATGGGTGTTGCCCATTTCCACGAGTAGATCTACCTTGTTTTGGAGGTGATTGATGATTATTAGCTTGATGTGCTTACCTTGGATGAGTGCTAAACGATTTGGTAAAGGGAATGGTTATTTGGATATCTCTATCTCTCTTTGGACTCTTAGTCCTTTGTTTTCACTATATATTCCCTTCTCTCTATTTCATATCTTGTATCGTGGTAGAATCAAGTGTTTCCCACACCTGATTCCTAGATATAAGATTACTTTAGCCTTGCACCCGATATAGACCGGGTATAAAGAGTACCTTTTCTATATTGGATACGGCATGACACCCCTTTATTTTTTATTTTAGCTTCTGCTATTAACTCTTTTAAACGAAAATTTTAACTCTTTTAATTTGGGAGTGTTACTAATTATTTTGGAGTCTAATGTCTTTTCATGAGGCCTATATGGCCTTGACTCAACTAGATATTCCTAAATATGAAACTGCTTCATACTAGGATTTTTTCTTGTATAAAGCTCATAAGTTGTTTTAGTAGTCACTTTAGCTAGTACTCTATTTAGAATGTAATTTGTTGTCTTTAGTGCTTCTCCCTAAAGTGTCTCTAGTAAGGTGACTAAACATACTATTTACCATATCCTTAAGAGTTCAATTTTTTTGTTCAGCTACACCATTCATACTAGGAGATCCTATCATGGTGTATTTGGGATGATTCCACACTCCTCTAGAAATTTAGCAAATGGTCCTTGACATCATTCACCCGCACCATCATATCTGCCATAGTATTCACCACCACAGTCAAATATAACGCACATGATCATTTTATTGAGTTGGTTCTCAACTTCAGCTTTAAAAGATGTGAACATGTCCACTAACTATTACTTTTCATGAATAAGATATAGGTAGCCATAAAGTGAGTAGTCATATGTGAATGATAAGAACTATTTTTTACTATTCTAAGAAGCCATGGGGAACGGTCCATAGATATCTACGTGAATCAATTCTAAGAAGTGTAAAGATCTATTTTCACATGTTCTATTCATTTTAGTATGTTTTCCTTAATGCATTCAACATAGTTGTTCAAGTTTGTAAAGTCTAGAGAATCTAAAATGTCATCAAACACAAGACTCTTAATTCTTTCTTTTGAGATATAACCTAACCGCTTATGCCATAATGATGCTAAATTTTATTTACTTTATTTGTATTTAATACCATATGATTATATGTGTAAGGTTTTATGATATAAAGTGATGACATCGAGCATATATAAGTTATCATATGCACACATTAAACTAGTACCAATAACATTTGAATTTAATGAGACTAAATTTATTATTTCTGAATGAACAATAATAATCAGATTTATCCAATAAGAAAAATAAAAACCAAATTCTATCAAAAAGACAGTACAACAAAAGTGTCTTTCGAATCCAAATAATGATCGGTTCTTAACAATAACTTAAAAGCATCAATTGCTTCAACCGTTGTTTCATTGCCATATCCCATGTAGATGTGTCTTTCACTATCATTTGACTTTCGATAATTCGGGCAACCCTACATAGAAACAGTTATGTGAGTAGTAGCGTTATAATCTAGCTATCAAGTGTGTCTAGGTATTAAAGCTAAATTAAGCATAGAATGAACCAAAGCAAGAGAGTGTACCTTTCTTCATGTGTCATACATGGTACTTCTAATAATCCTTCGTAACATGACAAGGTTTTTTTTTTAACAAAAGAAGTAGCTATATTTTTTCTTATATTATTTCTTTTGGACTATACCCTTAGGAGCAGCTTCATTATTTCTTTTCATTCCCTGACTTTTAGGGGTAAATGCTAGATGAGAACTCTTAGTAGTATCTTACTTCAATCGTTCATCCTCTTGCACATAATAAATGAGATCATTAAGAGTTCATCTCTCCTTTTGATAGTTGTAACTGACCTTAAATTAACTAAAGTGTGTAGGAAGAGAGATTAATACTAAATGCATGAGTAATTTATATGATAACTAATAGCTTGTTTAGAGTTACTTATTAAAAGTAATTATTTATGATAATTACTTATTTTAGGAAAAAAATTTAGCCTAAAATGTTTCTAAAATAAGTAGTTATTATGAATAACTAATTTTGATAAGTAACTCTAAACATAGGCTAAATCTTTAGTGCCTTAAGTTTTGAAGAAATGTTATACATACCCACTATGCACTCCCTTATATATATATATATATATATATATATATATATATATATATATATATATATGTTCATATTTCATTGAAATGAAGCGCTAAAAAAGAGTGGTTGTTTTATCTTTATCGGTTTTTGCAAAGTGATCTCATCAGAGAATCTACCTCTAAAAGCCTCTAGAATAATGCACTTAATAATTATAAGACCCGTGCTATTAGAGAGATCCCACTTCTCAAAATTTCTTTTCTTATCAAAGATACTTTCAACCATAAGATAAGTAGGATTCGCTAACCAGAGTGCATGGTCTAGGTATATGCACTTGAGTTGGCAGATATAGTAGTAGTAGACATAGTTGTATAGAAATAATAATAATAACATAAATATCCATGCTCACAAAAATATGCATAATAAAAAATAATAATAAATTTAAATAATAAAAATCTGATTACAAGAAACAGGTGAAATATTAATATCGAGTCTTTAGACGGTAATATTAACTATAAGTGGTGTTCTTGTTATAGTAATCAAATACTAGTAATAAGAGTTATATCATGTTATTATAGTTCGATCCGTTAACAATCTAAAATACTCAAAGTATCTATACATACGAGTCCGCATTTAATTAGATATAATAAGCCCAAAATATTTTATGCATAAATATGACCCCTTATATATAGACTTAATTTATACAACAATCCATAATTCATATTGTTCACATATAAATCAAACGTTGGATAAAAATTCAACAATACATATTGATATCTTTGGATATGTATTTTAATATCAACTAATGTATTTAAAGTTGTGATAAAAATTAGATATAACTTTAAATTTTACATGTAAAAAGTAAATAAACTGAAGATAAGTTGAGAATAACTTAGTCACCGAAAGACGCCTAAATATATAAATATTGACGTAGGATTCTAGCTTTTTATTCTAACAAAATAAATAAATATTTATATACTTAATGAGTTAATACTTATTCTAGAATATATTCAAGTTATTGTATGAGAGCTTAACTATTATATTTTATAACATATTTTTCATTTTTATTTTACAAAAAACTATTGCTTTTGTTTTTTCTAAAAATTAAATTCATCATCTCTAAAACCTCCACCACTTTGTCGTTAGATTATCATGAAAGAATAAACCATGATACGTACATCAGCGACTTATGAGATCATGCCCGCACGGCTTACCTCAACAGTTGAGGCGCAGGTAGTTGGAATAGGTGACCTAGGTTCGATACTCGTGGCAGTCGTAGTGTGGGAGTTTCAACCCTCCAATGTGGGGCAGCTCCTTGTAGATTACATGAGATAATTGGCACTGCGTCTTTAATTGTTGAGTTACCGTGATTTACCCCCTTCAAGAGCTGTCGGGCCAGCGGTTGGAGGCCGTGGGATAGGCGACTTATGAGATCATGTATTACGATCATATATACTCCAATTGCAGATGAGTTGTGGGCGGGAATCTGAACTTCTGTCCTTTCGTACCTGCTCATAGGCACAAAAAGCCGCCCCCCTTCTCTCTCAATTTAGTAAAATTAAGTATTGGATTATATCAAATACCCTAAGTATTTTTCGATCATATGTTCACGTCTCCGCTTCCGTCCAGTCCCGGAGGAAATAGTGATAAACAAGTAAACCGCATTGACTTGAAATTTGTCCCGACTCAGTTCAATCAGGGTAGGCAGGACGGGCAAACATGGAGACAGAGGACGGGAAATCGTCAGGCAAGTAGGTCAAAAGAGTTGTCTTCTTTTAACAAGGAAACCGCAGTACTACTACTATATAATCTATCACCCAATGGGGGGGAAAAGGATGGAATCAGATGCGGGTTACCAGATTCAATGTGACCTCATAGTTTTGTCATTCACATCTATCCTCGACTGCTACTCGCCCATTGCTCGCAATACTCCCATTTTCCATTTTTAGAAAGTAATCTGCAAAAATAAAATAATATTAGCCTTTCGAGTTATATAATTTAATTTGTTTATTTATCAAAAAGATAATTTATTAAAAAAAATATGTTCAAAAACGAAATTAATATTAAAATCTTCAAAAATACGAATAAATTGCATTAGCTAAAATAAAGTAATGGCGGAAAAAATAATTAGCAGCAAAACAGAGTCTTCATCTAACAAGAAATATTATATTTTACTAATGGCAGGGACCAATCCATCTCCCCATATTCGATGAACGTAGCCATCAATCCCTTAAAAATTCAACACTATCTCAACCTTCTGCCATAATTTTGAATACAATATTCTTTTGCAGCACGAGAAAACAATGTTAAAACCAAAATGTTAATATAAATTATTCCTTTTCGATGGATCGGCTGGAGCTAATTTGCCAGCCAGAGACTACTAATAAATTGGCAGCTACTTACTTCAACTGCAGAGCGAACCGCCTAAATTTGATGACATCGCCGCCGGAGGACTCTTCGCCGGAAGTTTCCGCGGCTCTACTGAAATTTCTCCTACCACCTTCGTTCCAGGTGCTATTAGCCTCTCAATTACTGACTCGCAAAAAAGTCCGTCCACATTTGGCTGCCTGACGATCATTGTTCGATTCTTCAATAAGCATTTTATGTATGTCACAGCAAATCATTACCGATCATTTGGAATACCTACAGTGTTCGGTAGTTTCTTATTCTTCATATTATTTGGATATTATTACTTAATATTTATTGTTTTGACTATTGTTTTATAATCTCATCATTATTTATGTTATATACTATTATTTTGCGAGTAAATTGTACTATAATTTATTTGGATATGCTTTTACCTTTATAACCTTATTATTCATAATCACCCAACATATCTATACAATTAGTAATATTAATTATTACTATTATTATGGATAATTATTATTAATAAATAATTAATATTGAATATGGTTAATAATTATCAGTAGTATTAATATTAATTATTAATATAGCATTATTAAAGTTGAGCCTAATATTTCCTAATATCCTATCCAACTTATAATAAAGTTGAGCCTTATGTGATTGCTTATTTGACCAAGTATAAAGTGTACCAAAGTAGCTAATATCAGTTACCAATAATTCTTATAGGAAATAATTAAAATCAATGATACCTTGTAAACTAGGAGTATCCCCTTGAACATTTTCTACAGCTTTGAGGACAATTTTAATATCCCCAAGTAAAATCCATAGAGCATGAATAGGTTTGGTTTTCGATAACCATTGCCATAGTTCTTTCCTTCCTAAACTAGTGTTGAGGCCATAAATTAGTGGCTCTACAAATGATTCATTGGGAATAAGGAAAATTTTCTTGTAAGTGCCAAAAGAAAGGGTCCTAGCCATATGTTGCCATTATAGTGATGGGGTTAGTTATTAATCCAAGACCAATTATTATGTATTTTTCTTATTTACTAATATCTATAGATTTATTTATCATTATTCTAGTTTCAAGTAAATTGATTAACAATATGCAATTTCTTTTCATCTAGTGTTTCACCTCTTTTTATTTATTAGGCCTATTTAATGCCCTTAGATTCTACCTGTAACATCCCTATTTTTCACCACCAAAAAATTTCATTTAAAACATTAAAGAAGTTGAAAACTCACCTAGGAAAAATAGAGTATTACTACCGTACCTAACACACGATAGACGTCTGCCTCCTATCCCATATCAGATATAAGGCTATAACCAACCAAGATATTTAAAACAACAGAGTGCGCGAATACAAATATTACATAAATGAATTGAAGGATTGTTTATATTGAAGGACCTTAATAGTCCCTGATCAAATTGTTACAAAACGCAAGTAGATAATAATAAGGGGCTACAATGAAATGAGTTTAGGATATGTTCTCATCATCAAAGCCTCGGTCAGCTATGGATCCCACAAAAATCTCTGGTTTTCCTTTGCTATCAAGCCCTAATCCAACTGAGTAAGCCCTTTTACTGGCCATCCACAAAGGCATGCACATGGACTTCTGCTCGCAGGAATGAGCAAGTGATCGAGCAAACAAACACTTTAGTACGCTATGTACTGAGTAAGTTAAGTTTCTCCTTTAATGTAAACATACGTATGCCAATCTATCATACATGGATATGAAATATATCATGCATCATGACAATGCCATATATAAAGGTAAAAGTGCACAAGGACATGCTCTCATGTACATTTCCAACAAAGTAGGATATATCATACTTGGCTTCACATCCTCATCAAATAAGCACTCACGCATGTAATAGTAAAGAGAATCTAAGCAACATCTAGGGTAAATTCCCAATTACTCAATCCTTTAAATTATACCATTTCCTTATCCATATATGAGACAAATCAATCATCCAACCATTATACTATTTAATAATCCAATTAATCATTTAGGCTATTGCCAAATGTATAAGCTAGATTTTTATCCATCTTGGTTCATCATACCATTGCTTCCATCCTCATCCAATTATTAACTATTCATTTGGTCATCATTCATAACTATTATTCAATTACTTATCATTCATATGTTATTATTATCGAGTGATGGCTTGTGCACCACTCCATGGTCTCATATGCTATGGAAGCCTATACAAATAAGGGACATAAATTCCAGGCCAAAGCCAATCACCAAGCAAACATAAGTACAGGTCGAAGCCAACCAATATGCACATAAACCCAATCTAAAGTCCACTGCCTAGGTTAATAGACCCTTTAGTATCAATACCTCCTAATACATCATCAATGTTTAAAGTAGGTAAGGAATCGAGACCTCTTAGGATCCTGCCTAAAGGTACCAAAAACACCCAAAGACAAACTAACCCCCGGTAGCTAATCGAGGATCAGGTAATCCAGACCCATACTCAACTCGATTGTCTTTCGCTTTACATGATTAGTATTTTATTCGTAAAGATAAGTGATCACACTAGGCCCATACAAAAAAAACAAGTTAATTTCCATGTTTATTCCATTCCAATCATTTTCTTTTTATTTTTATAACCATGTGGGTTTCCATTTATCCTTGTACCATATCACTCATATCTTATCATTTTGTTCAAGCTCATACTGAGTTTCATTACTTATTTCTCAATATTATCACTTATCATAAGTGAAATACCCATTTAGCCTTTACATTACTCATAAAGTATGTCAAATATTGTGATCCATTTAATCCATTCATTAGGCTGGTAGTGAAATACCCCAAAATCCTAATTTAGATAATTATGGCAAATTTAGAAATTTATTTAAAAAATTAATTAAATAAATTATTTTATTAAAATAAGAGGAGTTAATTAAGGCAAAATCAAGAAGAAATTAATAAATAATTTAATTGAAAAAAATTAGGGTGTTTTGATAATTAAAATGAAATTTAGAAAAAATCTTTCAAAAATCATAAATAGCCTAAAAAGGAAATTTAATTATTATTTTATTAAAATATTATTATTTTTAAATATCCCAAAGTATCAAAATATTTTAAATATCCCAACCCGCCTATTTTTATTTTTCTTTTTTCGTTTTTCCTTTTTTCTTTTTTTTCTCTTTTTTCTATTCTTTTTCTTTCCTACCTCTCATTTCTCTTTTTCTTTCTTTCCTCTTCTTTCCCTGACCTAGGCCAGCCCACCCTTACGGCCCAAACCCTCTTCCCTCTCCCTTTCTCTTGCGCGGCCCAAGGCCACCTCCATTTCTCTCCCTCGCCAACCACCGGCCCAGACTAGTTTCTTTCTTTTTCTTCTTTTCTCCCTGAACTGACCAACCACCCCTTTCTTCTTCCTTTCCCCTTCTCCCACGACCCTCTCTCTCCTTGATGCCTAACCCTTCCATTTCCAAGCGTAGGCACGCGACCTCTACATCGCCACACACTGTCCTACCGCCCCTATCCTCTTCCTCGTCATTCCCTCTCTCTCCTCCACCCAATAGCATCCTCTCTCTCTCCTCATGAGTGTCTCTCTCCCTCCTCCTTTTCCCCTTCCTGAGCTGCCAGCTCCTACAAAAACATAGGACTATACCAGCCATACTTTTCCTGCCAGCAAGCCACATGCGTGCCACCGACCTTCCCTCTTCCCCCTCTGTTATTCCCCCTCATCCATGGCCTATAAGTACCCCTCAATCAACCCCATTCAACTCTTTTTTCTCTCAACCCAGAAATCCCCACCTCTTGTCCCAGCCGTCAATTCACCCACCTACTGGGCCGCCAGCGTCCAGCACTGTTTCCCAAACCACCACCCAAATTATGCACCACCCTCCACCAAGCTACACCCCTCACCACCCTCAATACTCCCTGCACAAGCCATCATGGTTGTGCAAAGTTGGCCATTTGACCAACCTTAACACAGCCACCGCCACCCTTTGCACCTCCACTCCTACCGCAACCACCACTCCCTCCACCATCTAAAATCACCAGCAAACCCTCCCCTATCTTCCTTTTCCCCTATCTACCTCTCCTCCTCCCTTCCTCCTTATCCACTACTCTCGGCCACCACACTATTGTCACATGCGCCGTCTTCTTTGGTCGCGCCACCACCACCATTCCAACCCTCTCCGCTTAGGCATCCTCCACCATGTCAAATCCTCCTTTCATTCCCCCTCTCCTACCCTAAACACCCAACTTTCTACCTTTTTCCCTCTTTCCCCACCATCGATGTGCGCCCTCGTAGGTGTCGCCGGTTACCACCAACTCTAGGTGGTACCCTAACCCTTAAAACCCTAGTTGTGATACCTTTATCTCTTTTATTTGTATTATGGTATTATCCTTATTATTATTATTATTATTAACTTTATTATTATTAATGTGGATATTATTATTGTTATTATATCATTATTATTATTATTAAATACATCTTCAAAAATATTAATACTACTATTATTATTAATGGTCGAACCTTATTATTATTATTAATGCTAACTTTGGCACATTATCACTTTTATTGCTATTATAAATATTCAAACCCTATTATTATTATTTACTATTCAACTATTACTATTATTAGTATTATTCTTAACACTTTTATTATTATTATTATTATTATTATTATTATTATTATTATTATTATCACTATTTTTCTACAACTAGTATTAATACTATTATTAGAAGAAATAAAGCTATTGGCTTTAATAATATAAATATGGCTATAAATATTTAATATGAACTTATTTTGTCTAGTAATACCCTAGTAGGCTAACTTGAGAATAAAAAACTTATTCTTACTTGTAACGTTTCTTTTAATAATAGTAACCCTAATATTAGAATAAAGTAGGAAATAATTTTATGTTTGGTAGGAGGATTAATTTTCCTTAGTTTTCCCCTCTTATAGGCAAACCCAGTCAAAACCCTAAGGAAGTGTAGGAGTGTGCTTCAAGATCGGTATCGTGTTAGGTAAGGATTTAGCTAAGGCCCTATGTGTGTTATGTGCCTTGTATGCCATGCACTATGATATGTTATGTATCTTATGATTATCATTATAACTGTTTTATGTGTAGCATAGCTTAGAGTTGAGGTATGCTCATGTATTCTCTTATGGCGTGTGTATAATGTGTATATATTGTGATTATGATATTATATGATGTGGCCCTTTAGGACATACAAGTGAGGATATTTAATGTGATGATATGGGGTGAGAGGATGAGAAAGGAAAATGGGGAAGTAAGTGGACCAAAGGGAAGTGAGTTGACCAAAGGGAAGTAAGTTAGCCAACGGGAAGTTAGTTGACCAAAGGGAAGTAAGTTGGCCAACGGGAAGTTAGTTGACCAAGGCATATGAGATTGACCTAATATCTCATGATCCATGAAAGGAAAAATAAAAATGGGACTTTGAATGAAATAAAAGAGTGAGTGAACTTAGAATGGAAATTCTAGGGTTTGCATGGGAGAACTTAGGGTTTGTATGGGAATTCTAAGGTTTTGTATGAAACTTTTTAGGGTTTTCATGGGGTGGATAGAGTCTTCATAGGGACAATCTTTACATGTGAACAGTTATCTTGGGATGTAAGGAAGGTAAGGTAAGAGTTGTTTGGGTGATTGGAGGTTTTGGGTCAAAAATAGTATGTGGGTTAGTATAAGGGTGCATAGGAGATCTGGCAGGGGTTTGGGGAGAAAAACCATAATTTGAGATGGTTGTAAAAGTAAAAATAACTAAGGGTGAGTGGAGTATTAGATGAGGATAGAGGATTGTCATGTGTAGGGTGAGTACGGGTACCGTGGTAAAGTAAGAGTAGAAGGTGAAAAATGAAGAGGTGACATGTGGAAAAGAAGGATGCTAGGATTTGTTGTGGCCAGCTAGGGTTTGGTGTGGACACTTAGGGTTTTGTGGTTACATGTGTATTTGGGGGAGTAAAGTGAAATGATGAGTGTTTAATCTAAGGGAGGTGATGTGTGGGTGTTAAAACTGCCTTAGTTGTGTGAGGCAAAGAAGGATGGGCCACATAGGCCCAAATTAGGGTTTCTAGAGAAAACCCTAAGGTAAGATAGTGAGTGGAGTTGGAGGCATAAGGTAGTGGACCTTAACCTATACACCTAGGAGTTGGGCCTCCAGTGTGAGTAAGTGGGATAAGGAAAGGATGTTGGGGCATGTTAGGAGGTGCAAAAGTCTCAAGATATGAGACAAGCCATCTTGGGAGGATAAGTGTAGATGGAGTTGTCGTGCATGTCTAGGGTGAAAACTTATTGAATAAGATACGAATAAAATACTAACCATTTAAAGAGGAAGATTGTTGAGCCGAGTCCAGATCAGTCCACCGGTGAATAATAGTGGCCACGAGCTGAGGTACCCTAAAGACCAATCCATCGATGAATAATAGTGACCAGGAGAGTTTTGTCTGCATATTTCCAGTCCATCAGCTATAATAGTGGGGGATTTTGTGCTCAACAAATCGAACTTAATTGTGATAAGACATAGGAAAGCCACTAAGTAGTTACAGTAAAACACCATGAGAGTCGGGGTCAAACCAGTCCACCGGCGAATAATAATGGCCAAGAACACTTTACCCTGGAGACCGATCTACCGGCAATAATAGTGTTCAGGAGCATTATGCCCTATATATTTTCAGTCCACCAGTTATAATAGTGGGGCACCCGCACTCACATGGAATGATAATAAGCATGTTGTGAAATGAGTATTGATCAAAGATTTAAAGAATCAATTAATCCGAACTATAGCTTGGCCTTTTTTTATCAGTAATGATGGTATGCTATTTATTGTGTATTATGTGCCTTTGTTTGTTGGTCTTAGTTGCATGGTTACCTTACTCAGTATGTAGTATACTAACTACCTGTTTCATGGGTGCTGCTCATTCCCACGAGTAAAAGGCCTCTCTGAGTTTGTGCAAGTTAGTGATACTGTTTTCAATGCCTTCGATGCTTACAAGGCATCGGGCGGGGTTGAGAGTTGAGCATGGACTTAGCCTGAGGATCTAGAGCTACATGGGAGGATTTTTTTTTATATTCCTTTATTTTTTACTGGTTTATTCAGACTTAATTTTTATCATACTGTAGCTTTTATTCCCTTTGAGGAATTATAGTTATGTACCTTGGATTATAATCTATTTTCCTCGTACTCTAATTTATGTCTTATGTATGTTGCAATACTTTTATGAAGCCTTGTTTTGAGTTTGAATTATGATGGTTAGAAACCTTTCTTTAACCTTTTGGTTGGTACAAGAACAGCTGAGGACCGGGCTTGTACTGATCACGAAGGTAATATCTCCCAAATTCATAAGTTTTGATTTACTTGTTTCTATTAAATCTTCTAATAAAATGAAGATTTTCAGTAGTAAATTTTGGGGATGTTCCAAATAGTCCATAATAAAATCTATATTTTATCCCATTAATAATCATAGTATGGTCCAAAATATAGCTTCAAATCATAACCAAACTGAAAGAAAACAAACCATGCAAACTAGCCAATCTATCTTGCCCCACCAATTAATTGGTTTGGGTCGACCAATCAATCGATTTAACTTAACCAGGTCATATTTTTTCCTCAAACAGGTCAATCAGTTTTTGCAAACCAGTCAATTATTCATAGACTAATTGATCGATTATGTCAAATACAATCAGTTGATGGTTTTAAGTAGAGAGCAAGAACAAGGTCTCTACAGGCTCACCAGGCGATGGGTTGGGTCAACTAGTCGACTGTTCTAAGAACTAGTAAATCAGTTTTTCCTAACATAGCACCAAAACATTAATTTCATGCAGATTATTACATATAAATCATCCTTAACGACATCAAAACATGTATCAACATAGTATAGCACACTTCCAACTAAATTAGCTTGCATTTCACAACATGGAATCATCATATCCTATTTGTAATAAGTTTTGTGGTTTCTACTCAAATTATACCATCTACCCATCCAAATCACTTATGTAGGCTATATTCATTCATGCCAATATGCATAATCAACTTAAGGGAACTCATAACATGCAGGGATATTCATTCAACATTTTAGAAGCAAGAACTACTTACTAGATACAGACAAAATTCACTTTTAAACTAGAATTCCAACTATGAAATTCTTAGCTTTTAAAACCTTAAAACCCATAATCTTAAATTCAAATATTTACACCAAAATCTTATTAAATTTTCAAACTTAAAATAGAATAAAAGAAGAATATACCAACTTGAGGTAAAACAGGGTAATGATCAATTGAACCACTCAACCTTTTCCAAGAATCTACTTCTTCCTTGCTTGATAATTGAAACAAGAGAGATAGATGTAGGGTTAGAAGAGTGTAAGAAAATTACTTGGCAAGGCTCAAAGTATAGAAAGAGGGAAGGTGAATACCAAACTTTGAGATTTTGGTGACTGAAATAAAAAGGATGATTGGGGTAATTTGTAGTCAACCAATCAAATGGACTCAAAGAGGGTTTAGAAATCAACTCAAAATCCTATAATTTACTATTTGAATTTAATCTAAGCAAATGGATTTCATCTAATATATGGTGACCTATTCTCTAAAACTCAAATGGTGTCTCTAGAGAATATAGGTCAATTAGGCCAGAATTAACATACATAAGAGAAGTAATGAAAGGTCAACGTGGAAGGAATCTTCTAACTGCTTAGAGTCATGTCTAAGACCGAAGCATTGATCTCAGAAACGTACAAAGGAGAGGGGAGAAAGAAGACAAGGCTAAGGTCATCCCCCTCCCCCCCAAAATTGTCCCAATTGATCCCCAAATCAATTCGAGGCAATATTTAGGGCTAAATGCATTATGAAAATGGTTAGGAATCTCTTAAGGACAATTTGACATGAGTTGGTAAGGTTTTATTTCGGTGCAAGAGATTTTTTTAGAAAATCAAGCTCTAAAAATATGACCAGCTCGACAAACCATTCGATGGGTCTAGGCCTACCAATCGACTATTCTAAAAACCAACTGATCGATTCAGTCAAGAAAACCTAATTTGCTGAAATGATAAATCATTTGATCGGTTCATGGAACCAGTCAATCGGTTTGCTTGAAAAACTCAAAAGACTCCATTTTTCAACATGATTTCTAATCAAACTTTGCCTCAAACCAAATTATAAATTAAATCAAGATCTAAGGTCCAAAAATTTACAAAATTCTCATTTAACCATTTACAAAAATATGGGGTATTACACTACCTGCCAATCTTCATGCAAAAAGAATGTCCAGATCAAATAAGAAGGTTTTTACACTAAGAATGACTCATGGTGTTCAAATGCTAATGTACCTTCCATAACAAAGCCTTGAAAATCAATAGTAATCATAGCTTCTTTCATTACTCCCCTAATAATAAGTTGCACATGAATAAGATGTGACAGTGACAAAGGAGCTCTAGGAGGTTGCCTAGGGTATGTTTGTTGCTGAGGAGAGGGTTCAACAATTGCGGTATTAGGCATATTGCTAAGGTCAATGCCTTGTTTCCTTATGGTTTTAACCATCTTCCATTCAATCTTAGTATCAAGTTTCTCAAGAAGTTTTTGTTGAGCACATTGGTTGATTATGTGTCTAAACCTTTTACATTGTAATAATAGCTGGGTTTCCACTCACATTTAATGGCTTGAGTGTAAACTCTCCCATTAGGTGCTCAAATCGGAATGGCTATAGGCAATTCTTTATTTGCATCTACTTCCACCATAATTCTAGGGAATGAAATTTTAGCTTTTGTGACAGTAACAACATCAGTACATATTAGGGTACCTACATAACTAGCAATGCTACTTAGTTAATTATGTGACCACATAAGGAGAAATAAGCCTAGAAGTTTAATCCATGTTTGCAAGAACAGAAAAATATTAATCTTGAATTCAAAGTCTTTAGTCTAATACTCTAATATAAAAGGGAATTTCATAAAGCTCCAATAAGGGCATGTAAGGATCAAATCACAATCAGCCCTATTTATAAATCTAACCACGAAAAAACCCATCATCATGGAGGTGTATATAAGGCATTGAAACATGGTCATAGTTGGCCTTGACATTATTTATAATCTGTGTAAATGATGGATTGGTACCAAAAACAAATCCACCAAAGAGAAATACCAATTATGAGATTTATTCTTCCAATCCTTAGACCCCAGTTACTTAACAGGGCCATTAATAAGTGAAGATGCCATATATGAAAGGGGCATTATGTGTTCAGGCTTATGGTTGTTCATCAATGTGTTCTTTTACTTCATTAGGGTAGGGGTTGATATTGATTTTAGAGATTGAGGTCAAAAAGTAAAGAAAGTTGAAAGTCTCTCTCTTCGATTGTAATGGCACAAGTAAATTCAAAGTAGATTATTGCTTTTGGATTGTCATTCCTACTAAAGTGGATGAAAAAGTAATCTTGACCGCATATTTCAATTTTTCATTCTATGGATTTGAAGTTTCACCATTTAGAGCCTCACTATCTTCAAATTGTATTGTATTTTAGTCAATTAAAGCCACCATAGGAGAATTTGATGTTTCCTTTATGTTCCCACTGGTTAATTGCTTGTGTGGAGTTACTTATTAAAAGTAATTATTTAAGACAATCACTTATTTTTTTTAAAAAAATTAGCTTAAAATATTTTTAAATAAATAATTATCTTAGATAACAACTTCTTATAATAGGTCCAAACAAGCTATAAGTTATCATCGAATGTCTTCTTTCCATCACTAGTTCATGGTTGTAATTTTTATTTTTTCGCTATAATTAAATTTTATCGAAGAGAATAAGTAATCGCATACAACATCACCCCTTTAAAACTATTGCTGTCAAACAACACTATCACTTCAAAAAATTTATACATAAATAATACATGTTTGCAAAATACTATTATTATTTCAATCATATTATTAATTCAAATACAATATCACTACAAATAATATCATATTAAAAAATAAAATTATCATATAATATCATGTTAATTATCAAATAAAATTAAAATATAATATTGCTGCTTACTAAACTATGAAAATATATTTTTATTTCTATCTTTTTTTAAAAGAAAATATCACTTAAGATTTACAAAATCTAATAAAAAAATATAGCCATATCTAAGAATATTTTAGGCGATACAAATATTTTAGCATTAGGAATGGATTTCCATTTCAATTTCTACTTCCAATTCTAATTAAGTTTATATCAATAGGCTATAAAGCTACAACCTTTCAAGGAAGACAGCATATTTGAGAGAATTTATCCGATGATATTGCTGCCATTACCAATAAAAGGGGTGAAGAAAGGCATAGCAAGTGAGATATCCTTGCAGCGTTTACTCGTTACAAAGAAGGTGAAACGATAACTACAACAGTTTGAGGGTGCGTCTCAAGCGTACAAGCTATCTGAAGTAGGACCAAGACGAAGCTAGTAGCTTATTCAAAAGGAAGAAAGAAATTGTTTCTGAAAAATACATGAACCGACCGGTACCTCACACCGCAGGAAACTTCAAAATTTACAAAACAATAATCTATCCCAGATTCAGGCACTCTTCTTCACAGTAGCAGAATTGATTATGTCGATGAACTCCGGCTGTAGAGTGGACAAAAAACATTCAAAGCAACAGTGAGCATCAGCGGCACATTATACACGATTCAAATAAATGTCAAAGGCAACGCGTTTTCTACCTTCAAAGAAGCTCCGCCAACCAAAAATCCGTCAACATCAGTCTGCCCGGCTAATTCCTTGCAGTTTCCACCATTTACAGAGCCTGCAGCAGCTAAAAAAAGTCAGACAATAAAGCAATAAGGCTGGATTAATGAGACAGCCAAATCACTTTTACCTCCCAAATTCAAAGGTTAACAACTCGACTTTGATTTATATATTAGGATTATACCCTCAGCCTGATCAGGCTTCAAACTGATGAACACATTCAATTGCAGAATTTTACGAGGGATTGCGCTCCTAAATAGAAACTAGCATTTCCTCGCAGGCATCTGTAGGATTATTAATCTATGTAGGTGTATATGTATACACATATAACCACATATAATTATTTATCTAAATATAAATATTAATCATAATTGATTTTATAACGAAATAAAGTAAATCCAGAAAATGTACATAATCTGTTCACCCAGTAATTTAGCATCATTGATTGATGGATATTATGTTAATTTAAACTGAACCGTAGAAGTATTTTTTGTTAGTAGGATTATTCTATTTTTTTTTTAATTTAAAATCAAGGAAAAAAGGGATACAGGGAGAGAGGGAAGCGGCGGTTAGGTAACGTGGGTTTACCCATTTTTATGTACTTTCAAACTTTTTTTCCCTCATTTTTATTTCTAAGGCAATCGACTCTATTTGTTGGAAAGTTATTAAGGGATGACTTCTTTTTTCTTTTTTTTTTTACTTAAATAAAAGGTGAAGGCCGTCCTTGCTGAATATTAGTATAGATAGAATAATAGAGATGGACTCAAAGGTCTCAAATAACGCACGAGTTTATCTAACTATAAGTCGTAATTTTGGAAAAATACAGTGGCTGCTATGAGCCACTGTCCAGGTGCCCAAAAGAACCTTCTATAATATTGTCAAAGCAACCGACAAGCACAAAGAAAAATAGGCATATACCTCCATAGATGATCCTTGTGCTGGAAGCAACATCAGGACTAACATTGGCTTCAAGCCACTTTCTCAGCTCCGAGTGTACCTGTATGCAGCGAGCCATAATAAAAAACAGCTTCATAATATTATGCATCTCCAAGACATCCATCACAATAAAGTAGAGGATGGGACCCTACGACAAAATACTACAACAGAAGCGCAGATTCCAGATTTCATCATAGCATTGCAAGTGCCAGAAATTGACTTGCAAGCTTTACAACGACAATATGGCATAAAAAGATGAAAGCAAGCATAAACATAGAGTTAAATACTATTTTTCCCCTATAGTTTGTCCTCCAATCTATTTCGGTCCCTGATTAATAAAAATGTCCATTTTGATCATTTTAAATTATTGCTTAGCTAAATTAGTCGCTAGTATTTTCCATCAACCTCAATAACAGGTAAAAGCATATCTTTCTCCTAATTATATATTATAACCTAATCTATCTATCCAAAATTTCATATTACTTAATCACTTCTCAAATCAAAATTAATTAATAGACCTAATTACTTGTGAAAGTTAGAACCAACCACTAGTACACAAATAGGAATAAACGGCAACAAGTATAAGAAGGTTTAAAACTAAGCCACCATCTATTTCATGGTCCTATAAGAGAAAATACGAAGGGGGCATTTTGGCATCTTAAGTGGAAAGTATACAGGGTAATTTTGTTCTACAGCTGCCATGGAAAGGTAAATAGTAGAGAACAGTATATAAGGTGGTTTTAACTTTATACCGCCAGGTATACTATTTTTTATATTAAAAAAAAAGGAAAAATGAGGATATATACAAGTTCTAGGCTAAAACCACCACTCTTACTGTAACCATAAATTTTATCCCAGCCATACTCGGCGGTTTTGTTCTACAACACACCATGTACGCTCTTACTGTAACCATAAATTTTATCCCAGCCATACTCGGCGGTTTTGTTCTACAACACGCCATGTACGCTCTTTTCCATATTAAAAAATAAAAAGAAAAATTAGGATATACTCGAAGTGGTAAAAGAGAAAAACCGCTATATATACTTTTATTGAGACAGTACTGTTTGAAAAATTATACTTGACGGTTTTGTTCTATAACACAGCATATATACTCTGGTTTCCCCTTTTTGTTAATATGGAAAATAGTATACACGTCGGTTTTAGCCTAGAACTGTCATTTCCACCCTCCCTCCTTTATTTTAACTTCATTTTTTAACCTATAATCTCCTCCAGCATTTCATTTTACCTCATTTGCTAGTAAGAAACCAAACAGTGATCATTCGAAGCGAAGAACCTCTATTGCCAACCGGTATCCTTTTCTCTTTTCTATGGCATAGTTCTTGCTCATTTTTCCTCTTCTTCAATTTTCCGGTGTTAATGATGTGGATAAACAAGATTTTTATAGGAATAAGTATAAACGTAGGAATAAAAAATAAATTTATGATGATCTTATTTTCTTACCTTAGTAATTATTTTATTTACCTTAGTAATTTATGATGATCTTATCTTAGCTAGTAATTAGTAATTTTTACTATCGTTATTTTTATGGCCCTTACTCTATATAAAAGGGTCTTAGGGTTGTTATTTGAGGACGAATGATGAATATTAATTAATCCCGAGTGATTTTCTGGTTTCCCTCTCAAATTCTCCTTCTTCCCTCTCAACCTTGCATCAGTTTGGTATCAAAGCCCAAATTCAGATCCTTATAGTACTGTGACGCACTGTTGAAAAAAAAAAAAAGAGAGCAACCCTAATCGATTCTCAGCCGCCACCCAAACCCTACCTCCACCACCCAACCGCCACCGCCGCCATCGACTGCCACCACCCCACCGCCGCAACGCCAAACCACAGCCAACCCCCACTGTTAGCCATCGTTGAGCCCTCACCCAACCCCCCCAAATTATTCAATTCGAATCGAATCTTAGACCACAATTCGTGTCTGCAGCACCCCAAAAATTAGCCCGAATCGAAGCCAAAATCCTTCAATTCGAGCATCATTCATGCAAAAACAACTCCAATCATAAACCAAATCGATCGATTCCCACCCCAATCGGCCGAATTCGTTCGAACCCTAACCCTAGATTCGCTAAATACAAAAATCGACGGAATCAGAGGAAATTGAGAGTGCAATAACATCACTTACAGTTTTTAGCAAGTGTGAGAGAGTGATTTGAGTGATTGCGAGGGAGTTAAACACAATAGATTAGGAATTTTTTTTTCTTTTTCCGCTGGCAATTCGCGCGCCACAACGCCTGTCTTTCGCCGGTTGCAGCATCCGTCAACTTTCGGGTTTCGCAGCCACGGCGCGTCGCCGACCGCCGCCGAATTTTGCCGTCCCCCGCCGACATTCGCCACCCTAATCGCGCCGCCGAAGTCGCCGCCTGGTCCCGTGGCTGGTAAGCCGAACGTGCTTGATCGACCAGCACCGTGGGCTGTGTCTCGTTCGGTTGCCTAAGAACCGAACCGGCCGTCTTTAGGGAACCGAACCGGGTCAAGTAATTTAAAAAAAAAAAAGGTTACAGCGTGTTCCGAATCTTCCAACATTCAACAAGTCTACTTCAGTCGTACAGTTCAACTCGGGTTTTGACAGCAACTTTTCTGTTCCTGAAAGGTTAAATTTCTCACTCGAAACTCGACTCTTATTTAAATTATCTAGTTTATTTAGTATATCTGCTTAGGTCCTTATATTTTAACTCTAAATAAATTTTAAAAAAAAAATCAGGACACTTTTACCTAGCTTAGTCCCTTTTATTAACATTCTTATCCTTGTGACGTTCATAGGGCAGGTTTATCATCACTATTACGTATCATAATTTAGCGTTCATCTTATCTTTCATTCTTAATTCTTTTATCATATCGTCCAAAAAAAAAAATGCCTTCATCTTCTAAGAGTCAGGGGTCCGATGATCGATCCGACCCTTCCCGTATGGACCAACTAGAACAATTGGTTTTTAAGCTAGCTAACAATTTAGAAAGGATGATGGAAAAGCGCCCCATTGATGAGCCTGATCCTCAATCTGTTAGACAACCCACCTTACCTCCTTCCAATTTAGTTGGCTCAAACCATAGTATTCTCGAGTCCCCCCACACCATAGACACCTTAGGTCTCAAGGCCCCGTAGACCCGCCTAATCTCAATTATTCAGAGGATGACACATTGGAAGAAGACGTGGCACATCTTCGCCATAGGAATCTTAGACATTCCAACCAGCATGATAGACAACCTTATCATAGATATGAGGACGACATTACTCGGAAAGTCAAAGTCGATGTGAACTCCTATGATGGAACTCTTGACCCAAACCTTTTTACTGATTGGTTAGAAGAAATGGAGGATTACTTCGAATTTTATAACATGAGTGATATCGAGCGAGTCTGTTTTACTAAGATGAAACTCTCTGGGGCCGCAAAACGGTATTGGAAAATGGTCCAAACCCAGATGGACCGTTTAGGAGAACCACCTATTCGTCAATGGGCCGTTATGAAAGAGAAGCTGAAAGAAAAATATCTTCCTACTTTTCATAGAAATCAGCTCCTAGAGCAGATGTACAACCTTAAACAATCTTCCTCCAGTGTCTCTGAGTATACCCAGAAGTTTGAGGATTATTCAGTAAGGTGTGACTACCCTGAACCTACCGATATTACCCTCTTTAGATACATTAATGGCCTTAGGGAGTCCATCAGGGAAGACGTTAAGCTCCATGGGCCTACATGTGTCGAAGATGCTTTTAAGTTGGCTCTTGAGTTTGAAAGACGCTTCAAACGCTCGTCCACTCGATATTCATCTCCTTACTCCAGCGATTCACGTCAGACCAAATCCTTCACGCCTACATCCTTCAAGTCTAACCCCAAGGGTGCTTCCCAATCCAACACCTATAACTCTACTCCTAGTAACCGATCTAACGCCGTTCAATCGACTGCTAACTCTATCCAATGTCATAACTGCCATGAGCGAGGGCATATTGCATCTCGTTGTCCCCACCGTACTATGATACTAGAGCATGAGGGTGATGAGCCACCTATTGAGGATCTTATAGTTGACCCCTGTGAATATTCAGATGATGATGAGGAACTCGAAGAGGAGGACACTCCACATTGTAGCCTTGTTCGGACTATCAACCCTCAACGAGAAAAACACTCTAATGTGGCTAGATGTGTTCTCTCGCAAGGCACCCATCTCGATGAGTGGAAACGAACTTCCATTTTTTGCACTTTCTTTAGGTGTAATGAAAAATCTGCCAAGTTGGTCATAGATGGTGGTAGTACCCTTAATGTCGTATCTCGAGCCGCCATAAAAAGACTAAACCTTAAGTCTGAACCTCATCCTAATCCTTTTACGATAGCTTGGGTAAATAAGACCACTCTCCCCATTGACCAAAGATGCCTCGTTCCCCTCCACCTAGGCCCACATTATAAAGAAGATCTTTATTTTGATGTCCTTCCCATGGATGTAGCCCACGTTCTCTTAGGTAGACCTTGGCTTTATGATCATTCAGTTAAGATTGATTGCCGACCAAATACTCACTATTTCTTCTTTAAAGGAAAACGTATCATTCTTAATCCTGCAAAACCATCTGATCCATCACCCCCTCAAACCACTTCTACGCCTAAGGAAGCTTCTATAAATAGGGTTCAAATCATCACACCTCGCGCCTTTCATCAAGAGAGTAGGAAAACCAATTTCATGTTAGCCATAGTAGCTCAAGAGATCTCCCCAAACTCCACTTCACCCATTCCCACTGAGAATCAGAAGTTATTGGGTGACTTTTTGGATGTAATTCCCGAAGAGTTACCTAAAGAGTTGCCACCCATGAGAGACATTCAACATGCCATCGATCTTATTCCTAGGTCTCAGTTACCTAATCTTCCCCATTATAAGATGAACCCTAATGAGCGGGCTGAATTAAATAGACAAGTTGAGGAGCTCCTTCATAAGGGATTTGTGAAGCATAGTATGAGTCCTTGTGCAGTACCCGCCTTACTCACTCCCAAGAAGGACGGATCTTGGAGAATGTGTGTGGATAGTAGAGTCATTAATAAAATCACGGTTAAGTATAGATTTCCTATCCCTAGACTAGAGGACATGTTAGACACTCTAGCTAGCTCTAGTTACTACTCTAAAATCGACTTACGTAGCGGGTACCACCAAATTCATATTCGGCCAGGGGATGAATGGAAAACAGCCTTTAAGACGCAGGATGGACTCTTTGAATGGTTAGTTATGCCTTTTGGGTTATCAAATGCCCCTAGCACATTCATGAGGTTTATGACCCATATCCTCCAACCATTTATGGGAAAATTCCTCGTGGTCTATTTCGATGACATTCTGATTTATAGCAAGTCTCAAAGGGAACACCTGTCCCACCTTAGACAAGTTTTCACTACTTTACGGGAAGCCAAACTTTATGCTAATCTCAAGAAATGTTCCTTCCTTCAATCTCAGGTTCTCTTTCTAGGCTTTATTGTTTCTTCTCAGGGCATTTCTACTGACCCTGAGAAAGTCCGAGTTATTAAGGAATGGCCTGAACCGAAATCTGTTACGGAAGTGCGTAGCTTCCATGGCCTAGTTTCCTTCTATCGTCGGTTCATCCGCAATTTTAGCTCTATTATGGTCCCCATCACCGATTGTCTAAAGAAGGGATCATTTCAGTGGACTCCTAAAGCTTCTAGAGCCTTTCAAGAAATTAAGGAGTATATGACTAAGGCCCCTGTCCTTAGGCATCCCGATTTTAGTAAAGTCTTCGAGGTTCATTGTAATGCTTGCGAAACAGGCATAGGAGGAGTGTTAGGTCAAGAAGGGCATCCCGTAGCATTTTTCAGTGAGAAACTCAACGCGTCTAAACAAAAGTACACCATCCATCTTAAGGAGTTATATGCTGTGGTCAGGTCCCTCCATTATTGGCGATATTACCTTTTACCCCAAGACTTTGTCGTCTATTCTGACCACCTAGCACTAGAGTATTTGCATTCAAAGCGAGAATTGCCAAAGAAGTATGCTAAATGGCTTGAATTCTTAGGCGAATATACTTTCGTCCTAAAACATCGTTCAGGAACCGAGAATCGAGTAGCTGATGCTCTTAGCAGGATAGGTGCTATCCTTCAACAATGGAATATTAGGGCTACTAACTTTGATAAAATGAAGGATGATTACTCTTCTTGTCCCGATTTCGGTCACATCTACCAAGAAGTCTCTCATGGTAACCGTCGGGACTCCGTTGATTATGTCATCCATAATGGATATCTTTTTAGAGCCTCTAGATTATGCATTCCCCAATCCTCGTATAGAGACTTTCTTGTTTGGGAATTGCACGCCGGTGGCCTTGCGGGTCACTTCGGTATGGATCGTACCATCACCTTGGTACGTGATCGTTTTTATTGGCCTTCTTGGCAACAAGACGTTAAGAGAGTCATATCCCAGTGTCGTACTTGTCAGTTAGCTAAAACTAAAAAGCAAAACACGGGCTTATATACTCCTTTACTAGTTCCTCATGAACCATGGAAGGATCTTAGCATGGACTTTATTCTAGGTATCCCCAAAACATCCAGAGGCCATGACTTGATCCTTGTAGTAGTAGATAGATTCTCCAAGATGGCCCATTTCATACCCTGTAGCAAGACTTCCGATGCTGTTCACATTGCTAGATTGGTTTTTCGTGAGGTGGTCAGACTTCATGGTCTTCCTTCTTCCATAGTATCTGATAGAGATTCTAGGTTCGTCTGTTGGTTCTGGAAGACACTATGGACTCTGAGCAAAACCCAGTTAAAGTTTTCTACCTCCCATCATCCCCAGACTGATGGTCAGACTGAGGTAGTAAATCGAGGTTTAGGTGACCTTCTTCGTTGTCTTGTCGGAGATCGACCTCGTACTTGGGATTTAGTGTTACCCACAGCTGAGTTCGCTTATAACCATGCGTCTAATCGGTCCACGGGAAAGAGTCCTTTTGAAATTGTTTATGGTTATGCTCCTCGTGCTCCTGTTGACTTTGGCCCCCTATCCCCACATGCACGTGTGTCTGCGTCTGCTGAGTCCTTTGCTGATCATATACATTCTTTGCATGATGAGATTAGGCGTAAGATTATGTTGAGTAATGTGGACTATAAACTTGCTGTTGATGTGCATCGTAGAGATAAGGGTTTTCATGAAGGTGACTTTGTCATGGTACGCTTGTGTCCTGAACGTTTTCCAAAAGGATGTTTTAAAAAGTTACATGCGCGTGCCATGGGCCCGTATGAGATTTTGAAAAAACAAGGACCAAATGTTTATGTGCTAGATCTACCCGATGATTTAGGTATTAGTCTTGTTTTCAACGTGAGTGATTTGTCACCTTACAGAGGCAACTTTGAGCCTCCTGCCTTGCCTTCTAGTGTGCCTGCAGGTCTGCAGGAGCCGACAGTGCCACCTATTCAGCTACCAAAGGATGAGATTGCTTCTATTGATGATGTGGAGTACGTTTCCTCTTCTCAAGGAGGGTTTCGCCGATTTTAGATCACGTGGAAGAACCGCCCAGATTGTGATGCTACTTGGGTTCCTGAGGATAATCTTCGAGATTTGGCTCCAGACTTGCTTAATGACTTTCTTCGATCTCACTCGCCGGAGTCGAGTTCTTTTCCGGTGGGAGAGAATGATGTGGATAAACAAGATTTTTATAGGAATAAGTATAAACGTAAGAATAAAAAATAGATTTATGATGATCTTATTTTCTTACCTTAGTAATTATTTTATTTACCTTAGTAATTTATGATGATCTTATCTTAGCTAGTAATTAGTAATTTTTACTATCGTTATTTTTATGGCCCTTATTCTATATAAAGGGGTCTTAGGGTTGTTATTTGAGGACGAATGATGAATATTAATTAATCCCGAGTGATTTTCTGGTTTCCCTCTCAAATTCTCCTTCTTCCCTCTCAACCTTGCATCAGTTAGCCTTCTCTCTCTATTCTCACAGTATGTTCATTATTCTTTTGTTCTTCTCTTTGCATTTTAAGCTTTTTGTGTAAGTTTCTTTATTTTCTGAATTTTACTCGTGGCTATCATATTCGAACTCCTTACGTATATTTATACTATACATAATATTTTCTTTGTTAGTTGTAGAATTGATATGTCTTGTGGAGATGAAAAATTATTTATTAGATATATTATCAAACTATTTCTAAAAACATAATATACAAATGAAATAGTGTTGTAGGAATTGTGATATTGTTACTAGTACAAATGTTGTTGTTGTGTATATGTATTCCAATTATGTTGGGTTTTTTTTCCTTGACTTAGCTAATATTGTCAAATTTTCCATTTTTGTTTTCAATTTAGGGGTCTGATTTCACTCATTTTTCGGTATAAATCGTAAGTGGATACACGCAAATATGTTGTCTAGAGAATATATCAATGATGTTCAAGACTTTCTTAAAATAGTTGTTGAACATTTGAAAGATCCTTGCAAATATCTTGTCCATATGTAGATTGTGGAAATACAATAAAAAGAGAAACATATGAGATATGAGAACATCTCATTATCCGTGGCATTGATAAGAGTACTAGGTGGATATGACATGGAGCGCCACTTTTTAATAAACCTAATATGATTGATCACGATGATGTTGAAGCTGGAGATGACTTTACTTACATGGATGACCTAACCAACAATGTTTAAGAACATTTTAGAGACCACCCGAAAATGTTTGAAAAGTTGGTAAATGATTCGGTGAAATCTTTATACAATAGCTATACTAAATTTATAAAATTATCCACTAAATTACGACTGTACAACTTGAAGGCAGATAACGGATGAAGCAATAAAAGCTTCACTTCTCTTCTTGAGCTTTGAAACAGATGCTTCCAGAAGATACTGTATTTCCTCCTCGTACTTATACGGATGAGAAGATTGTATACTCTATAGGTTTGAATTACGAAAAGATTCGTGTTTGTCTCAACAATTGCATTTTATATCGTAATGAATATGTATTGCTAAATAGTTATCCTTTGTGTCAAATGTCACAATACAAGAGGTTTAATGCTCCTAATAAGTGGTACTTTCCAATTATACTATGATTCCGATGCATGTTTTGTAATAAGAAAAATGTAGAGAACCCTTATATAGCATGTGAAAGGAAGGATTTCTGATGACAAGCTTAGACATCTGGTAGATTCTTCTCAATGGAAGATAATTGTTTCTGTAAAACCTAAATTTGGCATTAAAGCTATAAACCTGCAAGTTACACTGTTCAAATGAAATAAACCCTTTTAATGGAAACACCAACTATAGTTTATGACCTATTATTCTAGTGATCTACTATCTTCTCCCATCATTATGCATGAAGAGGAAATGGATGATACTATCCTTACTTATATATGATCCAAATCAATCAAGTAATGATATTGATGTTTATTTGACTCCACTTATTGAGGATTTAAAACACATGTGGAATTACAGAATTAAAGTAGCTAATGTAAAGAGCCAAGAGCCTTTTGACTTGAGAGCGATGTTATTTTATACCATAAATTATTATACTCTATATCTCTTATTTGTGAAGATAACACAAACTTTCTCCAACTACCAAAAACTTATCTTGGGCATCATATATTCTTGCCTATAAATTATCATTATTGTAGATCAAGAAAAGATTTTAATAGAAAAATAGAAGAAGCAAGATCTCTGAATCCTCTCATGGAATTTTAAGTATTTGATAAAGTAAAAGACTTGAATGTGTCCTTCTGAAAAAACAATAAGAGAGCAATCCCTTCAAGCGGGTGGAAGAAGAGGTCAATCTTCTTTGACCTTTCATATTGGAAGAACTTGCAAGTTGCACGTATGACATTGTTTTGATGTGATGCATATCAAGAAGAATGACACGCTTTTGCATGTGCCAAAAAAAAGACAAAGAATAGCATCAATGCTCGGTTGGACATGGATATAAGAATAGAATTACATTTGCAGGAGGTGGAAAAAAGAATATTTTTACCTCTTACATGTTATACTCTTTGTAAAAAAACAAAAGATCTCTTTCTGTGAGTGTTTAAATAGAAAGAAGGTTCCCGAAGGATATTCATCAAATGTCAAAAAACTTGTTTCGATGAAAAATTTAAAGTTAGTGGGTATGAAATTTCATGATCATATTATCATTTAAGACTTATTAGTGATTCCTATATGTTCTATATTACTGAATTGGGTTCTAAGTATTGTCACTAGATTTTGTTTATTTTTCAAGGAACTACGTAGTCATGTTATTAATCCTACAAAGTTGGACCAATTGCAGAGTGATATTGTGATTATATTATGCCAGCTTGAAACATTTTTTCCTCCACTATTTTTGTAATCATGATTCAATTAACGGTCTACTTAGTTAAGGAGTTAAGATTATGTGGGCCAGTTTATTTACATTGAATGCATCCAATTAAAAGGTATATAAAATTCTGAAAAAGATATGTCAGGAATCCAAACAAGCCTGAAGATTGCATGACTGAGAGTAATCTGGTTGAGGAATCTGAACAGAAATTCTCAAATTTGCTTGTTAAATGGTAAGTATTTTTCTATATAATGATACTAATTAGAATCACACACACAAAAAAATTTAATATATTACTATCTACATCAATAAGGTGATTCAAGACTTATTTTAGACAATAAAATAAGGGAAGGGCACCACCACCCCACATGTAAGTTTGTAGTTTTTATGTTATTTAAAAATCATTGTCATTTAATTTAAAGTATTTAGTATAAGAAACTCATAAGATAATGTAATTTATATTTTGTTCTTTAGTGTCTACGACAAAAAGATAATGAAAGTTATGGATAATACATCATGATATTCATGAAGGAAATCATTTGCAAATATTGGAGGGGACAAGGAGAAGTATCTATTTACTTTGTTTAGTTTATATTAATTATGATTAGCTATATACATTAATACTAACATAATAATCTTCACGTCTATCAACCTTATGAACTTCATAAATATGATAATAACAAGATTAATGAAGTTAAGAAAGAAAATTTTATTACAAGTTTTTGTGATAATTATTTGTAAGATCATTTTTGTGATGATTATTTATAAGATCATATATGCTTTAATTTTTTGTACCTAGAGTGTAAATATAAATAAAAAAGAATTCTGCATAATATTTTGTACGCAAAGTATATAATGGAAGTATAAAATATTTTATTTTGATATGAACATTATGAATTCTGGTTATTTGTTTTGGATGTGGCAAATACTAATGTTGGTGGAAGCACCTTACAAACATTTATAGGATTTTTGCAGAAAAAATTGTGGTATGGCAATGATCATATGTGCTCTCTAAAAAAAATAGAAAATATAGAATGGTTATTATCCAAAACCGTCTTCTATTTTCCTCTCAGAGATGCTAGAGTTTTTTTAAGGAATGTCTGGAAGGGTTGTGTTACGGGTATACACGACGGTTTTGGCTAATAATCGTCACGTCTTGTATATTATAAGGCAGTATTTTCATCTAAATCGTGGCATCAATAATTTTTGAGCCAAATTAAAAAAATTATACAGCGGTTTTTAGAACCATTGTGTATATTATATACGACGATGGATTTGGTGGCGGTTACAAACCGCCATGTATATCACTTTTTTAACCATCATCTATGTGTTTTTCTATAGTAGTAAACCCATTAACTAACAAGGGTCACCATCATACAATGAAATATCAGTACCGCAATTGTGTATCGGCCGCAATTTTGCGGTTTTTGGGTCATCCGCGACGTGAAATCCCGAAATTGCGGTCGTTTCAAAAAATCACATATTTATTGCCACAATATCGGCGAAATATAGGATATCGGCCGATATTTTTCCGATATTGGCCGATGTTTACCAATATTTTCCAGTATTTGTTATGAAAAGAATTAAAAAAATCACGCCGCGACAACCGCGACATATAAAATATCATTCGCGACACCCCGATACCGCGACGCTGCGACCGCAACCGCAATCGCGAACCGCGGTTTTATTGCTTGGTCACCATTCTCCATCATTGAAACTGCCAACATTTGTCGACATGCCCATCAATCCACACTCACGACCGTTTCCCTTCTCCAACAGTCTATCTTGATATCTTATATATATATATATATATAATCACTCTTCATTTAGTTACATTCCTTTTAAATACATTATTTCTGTAGTCTGGGATCTTAAGAGATCACAAAACGAGTACACGAGCAGCTACAAGGAGGGCGAGAGTATGGAGGTGGAAGAAGGAGATGAATACGCAAAGGAACTGGTTTTTGGGATGAAAAGTTCTGATTCTTCATGATATTTGGTGGCAGTGATGGCTAAGGATATCTCGGGGGAGGATGAAGTAGGAAGAAAGATCAAGTGCCCAGTGATGAATTTATTTTAAATTAAATTTAGATCAAAGAAATGATTTAGTAATCAGGATAGATAAATTCAATTATCATATATGATTAGGAGAAAGAGATAGTTTTACCTGTTATTGTAGGTTAATAGAAAAGATTAGTGACTAATATAAATTAGAAATGAATATCTAAGGACCAAAATTAACATATTTATTATTTAGGGACCAAAAATGATAAAGTGGTAGAGGGACTTAAATCATATTTGAATCCAAAAATATATCCATTTATCAAAAAAATTATTTCAATGAGAATTGAAGGAGTGCAGAAATTGCAGGATCTATAACATTTGGTGCTTCCTTTATCATAGTTTTCTTCTTCTCTGAAGAATCATTGACCAGAGATATAAACATCAGTTACTGTAATACTTGTAGAATCCACGCTACACATTCTCTCCAAGTAAAAAGGTGCCTACATGAAGTCGAATGAGCAATCACTGGGGAAGTCCAGCATTCTCCGTATATTATCCCGCAATATAATGTAACAAATGCCAGCAACATGAAATGCAGCTATTTACTAGCAACTAGTTAGGCATATGTTCAATTTTCATTCAACTGGACCACATTTTGACAGGGGTAAGATGTCAGAGATGCAAAAATCATTGATTATCGGCCATTTTCACAGGTTATACATACAGCAGTTCAGAGCAAATGACAGATACATACATAATGCAAAAGAACGGACGTAAGTCAGCAAAACATACCTCCTGTGCCTGAGCAGGACTAGCAACTTTGCCGGTTCCAATGGCCCACACAGGCTCGTATGCAATAACTATGTTGGTCCAATCAGAAACCCGTTCTGCATAAGAAAATCCATGTTAGTCATAACGAAAAATGACAAAACCAGTAGTGTACATTACTGTAGCTGATGCATAGAGCTGAATTGATAACGATCATGCGGCATGTTCGTATATTGGAACAACTTTCAAGTTTCTAGCATTGATTAGGATTAGAACACTCTTGTACCACTTTCAGATATAATCCTATTGCAAGCATATGGTCCATGAGAAAAATCAAGAGAGATTTAACAGAACAATCATCATTATAGTTAAATGGTCACAGCATAGCAGTGGTAAATATTCTTTTATGGTAAAAATTGATGCAAATATGTTGAATCATGATACTTCTTCAAAATAAGCAAGCAAAGAGACTATTAATCTGGTACAATTTGAAGACAACTAGAACTGGAATCTATATCTTTATAGCATAGTTTATAACTGATAATAACATCTACCTGCAATTGCCTTAGTTTGTGCAGCAACAACTTCCATCGTCATACCAGCTTCTCGCTGTTCAAGAGTCTCTCCAACACAAGCTATGACCTTCAATCCCTTAGAAAGAGCATATGCAACCTTGTCTCCAACAAACTTCAAAACAATAACAAATGGGATCACCAATCACAGGGTACTACTACCATTTATGAATTAACATAAAAAAGCAGTGATCTTTTTTTCTAACAGTCACATTAGAAAGTAGACTGAACACTTAAAAGAGTATCACAAGGACCATAAAGTGTCAACTCATAATTATACCTCACTGGACTCCTTCAATAGACTTCTCCGTTCAGAGTGTCCAAGAATCACCCAAGGAACTTCTAAATCAACAAGCATCTCAGCACTGTATATAAACCAACCACTGATTTAGCTCAAAAAAAGGATCAAACAAATTAATAAAACAATGCTGCACTCCAATCTACCCTAAAATATTGAGTAACACACTGACAACATGTGATTCATAACATGAGAACTCCTTTACACAGATCGTACAATGCAATCATTTAGCACTCTTTTTATAACACCTGAAAATTCACAACTGAAAATTTTTATTTTTAAGCAGAAGCATTGATATAATTTAACGAGTACTACCGCTATACTTAGCATGAGTTTGGTCCATACCTTTCTCGTACTATATGCAAGGCTAAAATGTTTAAGACAATCAAATCAAAACTTATGGAAATAAATATAAATTGCAAAAGATTTTAATAAATTAAATGTAAGATAAAGTATGAAGTACATGTTTCATATAATACAATGCATGGAAAAAGAGAGAAACGGAAAAAAAGGGATTAAGTGTCCAAAAAAGTATTCGAGATCTAGGCCACACAAAAAATACACCCCTAATAGCTATAATTCAAAGCTCCGACCCCAAAGACAACCCAAATCACTCCACCCATGGCACCTCCACAAAGTCTGCAGGGTCATCATGAAACACCTGCGACACACCAACTACAAATATGTAGTTTCAGTGCAGACACCGTACTGAGTACCACTACCTAAATTAAAGAAATAGCACATAACACAAAGGTCACATGTGATAACGTACAATAGATCATACAATAACATGGTTTAATAGATTAACACTAGTGTGCGCGCGATCACAGAAAATAACAATAATCAGGTTGACATGAGCATGCACATGCGATCACGCTTGGAATTTCACTAGAAAATCTGAGCAACGTAGGAATTCACCAAGCAAGCATGGCAATCTATTAAATATAGGTACATCCGAGCAACACACTTGTATCAAATAAAATTTCAACAGTTATTAACACAACATATTACACCACTTAACACCACAGGACACAAAATACTTACCATATCACCACAAAACCATTTCCAGCATGAAAGGGTAGTGCACTAAGGCTACTTCCAAGCCACCATAATAACCATTTTATGTAAACAAGGGTAGTTCACTAAGACAACTACCAAGTAACACAATCAATTACTTTCCTTTTAATTACTAGAAGGGATACAATTGATTAACCCAGGGATAATTATGTACCTCGGTCATACCGGCACACAAGGCGACATAAGGCCCTTTAACTCAAGGACACAAAAATACTCCCGATCATACTAGTGCGTAAAGCCACACAATACCCTCCCATACTAGGTCACCTAAGTATCAATATCTCCTAAGAAGTCTAAATAACTAATTAGAGTAGATATAAGGTCTTAGGTAGGGCATCGAGCCATCGAGGCATTGAGGCACCCAACAAACCACAAACCAAATCGAGGGCTCCCACCTTATATCTAGGGTAGCTAACCCTAAAGAGTAAAAAATTCCTAATCTCGAGGTCTTCCAATTTAATTAGCAATATTTTATTTAAAGAGTCACATCTCAATACATATAAGACCACCATAATCACACTTAACAATTTCTTAATTAACATCTAATAAGTTCTAATTATTCCAAGACAAGGGTCAAAGGTCAAAGGTCAACGGAAAGTCAATATTTGGCCATAAGTCAACAAAATTCAAAACATTCAAAAAGGTCAATACAAGGCTCAAACAACTTAGTTAACCCAAATAGCACCAAGAAAATGACTAAAGCGTCCCTAAGGTTACTAATCACATTTTAAGGCCATAAGAAGGTATATTAGGCTAATGGTGATGGAATATCCACATTATTCAATTATTTACTTACAAAAATATATCAAATATTGATATTAGGTCCTAAATTTCCCAGATTTGATAAGAAGGCCAACAACTCTTATTATGCCAAATTAATCACTTACACTTAGAAACCCTAAGTCTACTCATCCAACACCACTTGAAAGACACTCTCTCATATTCAATTATTTTTATTCACATATTAAACCCAAATTTCCAACATTGAAATGGAAAGACCAGAATGCCCTTATATACCCTTA